>WURS02291801.1:0-18661 GCA_011762765.2 Rhinocypha anisoptera
TGGTGCACAGATTCCAAGATAAGTTGTTCAGTCATTCCCCAGGAAAGTCTGTGACATCAAACCACAAAGTCTTCTCTTGTAAAATCACCACAAAGTCTCCCGTAAAGTCTTCATTACAATGTAGATTCGCGAGGCATAACAATGTAATGAGTGTTTGAATCCCGTGATGTATGCAACCCGAACACCAACTACGGCAAAATCTACTTGCTGTAGCGATAGTGCAGGTGTGACCACTCGTAATAACCGGCAGAACTCCCTATGTTTTACGTAACACGTGGACCAACCAATGCAAAACGATCACTTGCTATAGCAATACTCTCGTTATAAGCCATACTCGCTATAGCGGACTTCTACTGTACTGAAAATTCAGCGAAAAGTGTAGGTCTACTCTATCTGAAAAATTATTATCCATATACATTAGTTGCATATGGAAACATTGCCTTACAATACACTATAAATATTTAAAGTTATAAACAATAAAAATCTAGCACTGATTCTGTTTAAGATAATATTTTGATTGACACTGCGTGGATGAAACATTCTTGATAGTAGAGTTTATTCTTTGGTGTCCAACCACAGTATAGAACCCTATGGTTGGTTAGTACTAAGCGAGCTCAATCCTCAACCTACTGTGAGTTTGGGGAGAGGTCACCTAGACTAAACCCCCAACAGCTAGTGAAATTTGCACATCAGGGTGGGGGGGTTCAGTTCCTTTTCCTGTCCTACCCACAGTTTCCCAGCAAGGTCTAGTACCAAAGGAAAATCCCTCATCTTGGGTTTTAGATGGAGGTGTCCAGAGGCATCCCTGGAACTTGAACCTCTGTTCTTTGATGATTTATTTTACATTAAAAAGAAAGGAGAATTAAAGCACTTTACCGTTTTAACTGAAACATGAGTCCCAGAATGTGCTTGTCATCCAAATTCAAGTATAGTATTTTTAAATTCACTGAGGAGGGTGTCACTTGGTGGTATTCCATAATGACACAAAATAAAGTTGTCAATTTAGATTTTATTCCACAGGAAAAGGTAAATATGACCAGTTTTGATTTGTTGACCAGTTGACGATAATGATGATGATTGACGAAACGATGATGAGTGACGATGATCGATCCAAGATGATGACGATTAACATTGAAAATGGTCGTATTTACATTTTTCTATAGAATAACATCTAATTTAAGAACTATATTTTGTGTAATTATAGTATTTTCGGTTTATAGGGTACTTTGATGGCTATGGCCATTTCGACACAACTCTTCAAATGATAGAAAAAACCATTTTCAACAAACACAACACCCATGCCCTAGACAGGATTCGAAACCATG
The DNA here is from genome assembly GCA_011762765.2 of Rhinocypha anisoptera. Lineage (NCBI taxonomy): Eukaryota > Metazoa > Arthropoda > Insecta > Odonata > Chlorocyphidae > Rhinocypha > Rhinocypha anisoptera. Next base: position 1,326 of record WURS02291801.1, read on the forward strand.
ACCTTTGGGTTAGCTGGCAAGCCAGCTACCACAAGGCTAACCCAGTCGACTTTAAATTCAATTACAGATAATAATAGTCTTCTGTCTATAAAAAAATCCTGCTCCACCATCTTCAGATGCAGATAATAACAATAGTTTCTTATTTAATGATCCTAGAAATGGGACATTGGACTCTTCAAATATCTCCTCTTTTTTGAATCTCCAAATTCTCAAATCCCTTGAATTTCATCTCGAATCCGAATCCTTGAAAATCAGAGTCTCTTCACCCTCAGCACATGAAATTTTCCTACTCTTTCTCAGATTTACTCCCACCACCATAACCATAAGTGATAACATGGATAAAATTGATACTTAGTGAGAACAATAAAACCATAGTTCCCTTGTTTTACTTTGTTACTTTGCTTTTGGTAACGAGTAAAACGAATACTAGTAAGCATTTTTTTACATTTTGGACTGCAATCTTTTTCTGCAATGGAAAATACTCAGAATTTAACTAGTAAATTGTGGAACTAATACACCATATCTACCGCAGGTTCGAGTTTTGCCATTTGCAAGGTTTGTAAGGCATCAATTTCACGTGGTGGAAAATCTCATAAGTGAATCGGAATATCACAAGTGCAACGAAGAAACACTCGAGTAAACACAGCTTGATGATATTTGCTGAGGAAGAAGTGGAAAGGTATTTGGGAGGAGAGCTAATCCCCCCTCAAAAAAATATTTTGGAGTTCTGGAAAAAATTGGCATATAAGTTTTCAGTACTTCCAAATCTGGCAAGGAAGTACCATTCAGCACCACCTAAAACAGTGCACTCAGAGTGGCTATTTAACACGGCTGGCTTAACTTGTGATATAAAGAGGAATCGATTAGCTTCAGAACGTGTTTAATGATTGTTTTTTTAAAGAAAAACAAAAAATTAAAAATATTTTTTATACTAGCAGTCACATTTTTAATTGAATTCTCTCTGTAAAATTAAGATTTGGATCAAAATAAAATTTTACAACTTAGGGAAAATAAATACATATTTGGATTTGAAATTATATTTGGGATTCAAGGGAAAAGTAACATTTTGGAGTCATTAACTTGGGATTACATATATGGAAATTTAAGGAAAATTTAAGATTCGGATTCGAGAAAAACTGGATCCCCCTCTCTAATCTCTAAATAATACTTTCCAAAATCATTCAGTGAGCTCTAATAGTTTCTACTCCGGACTTTTTAAACACAAGTCGGCCTGGATGAGGGTGCAACGTAAAGGGTGGGGTGTACGGTCTGCTCTTTCACTCCAAATTTTTGTTTTTGTCAAAATCCAGTTCACCTATGAATCCATTCACATACAATTTATGATAATAATGGGATAAGTTATGTGACGGACATAGTGGAATGAGCTTCAGAGTGTAAAATAATTAATAAAACACTTACTAGTGCATCGAAATCAGTATCACGATATACGATATGGCAGAGTGGGCAGAAGTTCTTTTTTCGATAAAGAGTAAGGCATGAGGAACACATCAAAATATCTTCTGGTCCCTCCTGTTCGGAGTCGGATTGTTCCGTTTCTTTATCCTCTAAAAGTTGGTTTCTTGGCATTGATCCAGCAACTGATGATTTACCACAGCTATGGCAACGAAGGCATGATGAACAAACCTGAAAAGAGTATGAGAACTTTTATGTCAAATAGTCAGACAAAATGAAGTTACCATACACAGAGAAGGAATATATCACTGGTAAATCACAGTCTAATGCTGAAAATAAAAATATTTCTTTTACCCTTGGTGTATCCAAAAAATTCTCAAGTGAAAGACGATTAGTATCGTATTTCCCCGCCTATAAGATGCACTTTTTTCACTCTAAAATCTGATCTGAAATCGGCCTTATGGGCGAGGGATAATATTTTTTTGCGGCATCAGGAATAGGTATACTCATATTAAAATAATTTCATTGTAGGAAAAAAATCAATTCCTTTATCTCACCTCTTCCATAATGAGCAAACTCATTATATAGTCATTATTTTAGAATGTAAAAAATCACATTATAAAATGTTGACATTATCATGTGCTAAGAACATTTTCTATAATCCAAACAAAAAAATCAGTACATCATATGGGTCGGGAAATACTATATGGACCACATTCATCATCATAAAGATCAGTCTGATTGTCTGATCAGTCTTGGGGTAGAGCTTACCTCACACTAAGCATATGAAAGTCACGCTGTAATAAGAGGGGCCAGCTTTTTCCATATTAATGTAGTTTCCCAAAAATATTTGGTACCACAAGGGGTGTAGCTTGGGTGTAGTTGGGATTATGAGGCATTACAAGGTTTTGAATTCAAGCTCTTTGTTCAGTACCCAAGCAATACCCACTGGCCTATCACACTATCACTTGATGAAGGATAATCTACCAGTTAAAGCATGTTTTTTATGATCTTCATATTAGTACTACCTAGCCTCTAAATTAAAATAAATCCCTCTTTCAACTCTGCACACTTCTTCTCAGGTACCATTCTGTCCATAATACCTTTTCTATCTCTCTCTCCATTAGTGTTTTCCATGACTTAGTAAATCCTATAAGTTTCTTACTTTTTGAAAGTATACTCTCATCATTCTTTTCCAATGGTTATACGGAATATTTATTCCTCAGTTATTCGCAGAAATGATTGAATCTAGATCAAATAAAAGAGGCACAACCGGTCGACATGAAGATCAGGCACCTTTATTGATCAAAGTTCTATGCTTACAATCTGAAAATTAGTTTATTGGTTGGAGTAGCCTCTTTATACCGTAAGTCTTGCTTAATGAGTGAAACATAACTGTCACTTTATATACCATGTCTATTCACAGACAAGTTCCACTATAGAGAGCATGGCTTATAGCAAGGATATCACAACAGTGAGAGACTATGTCACCATCGTTGGTCAGGTTGATGAAGAGCCCACTATGTTCTGTATGCTGCGAGGGTAAGGTACTCTAATGAAGTAAGTTTAGTTTTGACATTGCACTGATGATGAAGAGTAATCTACTGGTTGAGGTAGGTTTTTGATGAGCCTTAGATTAGATTGGCTGCATAACATCTAATCTATCTTCAAATCTCCATACTTCCCACCCACCATCATTTTATCCTAAATACCTTTTCTCTTCCTACCCCTACCCTACTTTCCCAACATTTTACCCTCCATTACAATCCTCAATGACCCATACCCTCTGATTGCCCCTTCCATCCACCTTTCCTATCTTTTTTAGATTTAGCATCAAAGGCCTCTCCTCCCCTACCATTCTCAAAACTTTTTCATTCGTTTTTCTCTGTCCACCTCACTTTCTCCATCTGCCGCCAAACCCACATCTCAAAAGCCTCCAATCTATGCCCATCAGCCTTCCTTCCTAATAGTAGAACTAGAAATTACAGTAGAACCTCCATATAACAGACTCACTTATTAAAACATTTCACAATAGTGAAATATTTGCTCCCAAAATGTACACGATTTTAAGATTACAAAGAATGCAAGATGAAAACATTAATTTTTCAATTATTCCAATCATTGGAAAATGTGTTTTAAATCATTATATTGTTCACATTTTAATTCAGACTAACTTCTCATTCTATAATTATGTACATCAGAAACAAGCCACCTTAACAATGTTGCAACTTGGTCCCTTGACAATGCTCAAACCTTTCAAATGACAGGGTACACACCATCTGCTTCTGTGCTTAAAATATCAGGAATGGATGGAAGAGACAGCTAGGCCTAATAGGGTTCAATCAAATCCATATAAATACAAGAAAATATAACTTCAAATAACAATTTCTAAATGTAACAATAAAATGTAATACACTTAGCATATTAAAAACATACCCAGGGCTTATCTTTGTCTCTGAACGAATCAAGCTCCCCATTTTTACTTCCATTCGGGCCCAAGCAGACTCCATGGTAACACCTGTGGCATATATTACATGTCCTGGTCCCCATATCTTCGATCACCTCATCCTCGTCTTCATCGCCTTTCCCACTTGCACTCTCAGCATCCCTTTTCTTCCTTTTGGCATCCCCCTCATCCTCTGCCTTCTTCTCATTTGTACTAAGTTCCTTGCATCTGTTCTTCCTGTGCGCAACGGATGGCATTCCTCCCCCAGGAACATATGCGGGGAGACCACATCCGTGGCACAGTGAGCACCGCCTACACATCCATTCGAGGGGAGAAAATTTTTCCTCACCCCGGGCCTTTGGTGGGCCTTTTTTTGGTACGTCCCAACCATCAAAAACGTCCCATCCAGCCCATTCCACGCAGAAAGTGTGGAATGGCTCGCAGCAAAGAGCACAGTGCACAATCTGGAAAGAGATATGGGTTCTAAACATGGCATTTGTCTCAAGGTGTTAAGGAATCCAAACAAGAAGTTAATTAAGAATTACATTTTCAGTTTTACTAATCGACCTGAACCAAAAAAAATACATAATTATCACTCCAACAAATATATAACAGAAAAAAAGGTTTATTTAATTTTTACTTCAGTACATCATGAATAATATGTGGAGATATAAAAGAACTGCCAAAAATGAATGTGAAGCATAGCTTAGATTAAAACTTTGTCGAAATGATTTACAAATGAAAAAATTGAAACTTTTTCATGAAAGTAGGTAATCTTGTTTTCTTGTCAACATAATGCATAACATGTATTGTAAAATGTTACATTACATGGATAATTTTATGCCTCAACCTCTAATAAGTGACAAACAGAAATAAATACATATTTTTGACCAATGGTTTTGTTTTTGTTCAGCAGTATCATTGGTCACATCATGTATATCGAATTCTCTATTTCATATCAATTTTGAATTGTATCTTGTTGCCATGAAATACCTACAATTTTACTTTAGTTTTACTGTTATTTTTGTGAATGGTTACTAATGTAAAAACCCAAAAGTCTTACCCATTTTTTTCCACCACTCCCACATAAAAAACACAGTGGCTGTACCGGCATAGTGTTTGGGGCAACTTGAACCACACCAAAACCATTAGTGAAGACTTCAGCTGCATCTGGCCTGAAGGGAAATCCTGATAATTTTATTGGGGGCCCTAGTTCTACTGCAGGCTGTGGGAGCCGCCCTGCAGGTGTCGTTCCTGTCCTCACTACCGGATGCAATTTGGGCACGGTGCGGTGGAGAGGGGGCTTTCCATCACGACGAGGCATGACAAGCGACAATCGGCCTTTCTTCCTCCTGCGATGCATCCCTTTCCTCTGCTTCCACCACTGATGAGCTCCAACAGTTGTCTGGTGATGAAAAATCATTAGCATTAATGAAAACACTTTTTTTTCATGGAAATACTGTGAGAATAAAAAACAATGTTGGTTTTCAATACAGTAAAACAGGTATATGTGTAATGAAATATAAGGGACCCAAAAAAACACTAAATTCATAATTTTGGAATCCACTTTACCGATACTTTATTTTTGTCCATGACCATGGTTTTGTTGTGACGCAACAAAACCAGGGTTGTGGACGAAAATCAAGTTTTTCAGTGGATATTGCAGTATTTCTCTTCCTCCAACTTTGAAGGATTTCCACAAAGTGATGCCTGAGACTATTTCTTGCAACTTTTATTTATTTTCTCGGATGATGAAAGTAGCAAAAGAATTTTGCATGCCAGTTTGTCAAATGCTTAGGCATATGTATTGCTCACAGGTTTCATTATTAAGAATGCACATTATAAAATGAGTAAAATATTAATTTTTAACCAACAGAGTTAAATCCGTAGATTTTACAACAAATTGGTACACCTATTTAGATAAAAATGAAATACATAAATTCTGATTGTCACTTTGCTTTACAAAAAGCGTTTTCAATTTCTTTTAAAACACTGCTGTTGAGGTCAATCACCAGATAATTCAATCCTATTTCATGCAGTGTCTGGAAAAAGAGTTAAAATCTCCTGAGCTAGTCAAGAATGCTTTTAATATTGTTTAGAAAATTTTGCTTCCAATGCAATTTCAAATTTTTTAAAAAAATTTTGAACCACTAAATGAATGACTCGAAACTTAAGTTGGATCATTGCAAGAGTAACAATGTTAGCATTACGAATATGTAGGAGGAGATTATTCCTAATTACCAGTATTGTTAATAATGATATATTTCAGTTTTGCACCTAAACAAGGAGCATTAGTTTTGAGGGGGGGGGGAGAAGAATATGGAAGGAATCTTGCCCTACTGGTCAATTTCTTGACAGCAGCTGATCTTGAATTCCCTAGAAGTCTCTTCCATGAACTAATGATATTTTAAATGTAAAAACATTGCGTGTACCCTATCATTCGAAAGGTTTGAATATTGTCAAGGGACCATGTTAAGGTGTCTCATTTCTTATGTCCTTGCCTACAAAAGTAGTTTTATGCTTTAAATACGAATAACAACATGATTTAAACCTCATTTTCCAATCCATTGTCATTATTGAAAAATTAATTAATGTATCCTATGTAATTTCAAGATTTCATGTAAACAGCAATTTTCTATGCTTTTACTTGTATAAATCAGTAGGACCAGAGAAAATATTACACTGCTGTAAAATTTCTGGGAGGTCATTACATGGAGGTTCTACTGTACTTTGTATACAATTTTTGAATCTAACAATTTTTTGGTGGAAATATAAAAAGTGTCTAAAACCACATTGTTCTTGCAATGGAATTTCACCATGTGATGGCCTTTTCAGTTAATTTTACCTTGGCAAAACATCTGCAAACGGAGAAAGAGAATGAATCATCTGAATTCTATTGAAGAAAAACAAATACACTAATTTTGGGTCTATGAAAAGTTGCAAGGTGCTCAGTGGCCCAATTGACCAGATATGTCCATGTTAGGGGGGGTAATTACTGAATGCCACAGTTATAAAGCTAGTAATGTGTGACCTTTGAGTGTCCCTAAGGACCATGTCAAATTGAGTCAGAAAAAAAGACCAGTGTGAACATGCTTTGACAGACCATTAACATTAACAGTATAGGAACATTTAAATTTTAAATTAATAAATCCCATATTCTGATTCATTTGTATTTTGCATATAAAAAATAAAAATGTATTCCAGTATAAAATGAACCAAAGTATGAGAAAATTATTAATTCTGTAGAAAGATATTTACAAATTAAGGAAATAGATAAGAATTACATGCTGTTATAACACCCACTCAAGAAAGGGGGTGTGAAAAACCTTCCAGACCTACCAGAAACTACTTCCATGCTATAATTTAGCACTAATAATGATTTTCTTTTTTTCAGACATACATATATGGACTAGTAAACAGAAATTTCAAATAAAAGTTTTATCTGGACATGGGGTTAAGTGGAAAAAGAGATGATCAAGTCTCAAACTCATATCAATAAGGGCAATACATACATATATTATTACTGTTATGGATACTAAGTTGGTGGATAACTCGTTAAATGAGTCAGATTCGCAGACAACCAAACCCTAGTTAGTAATCCAGCCAAAGGACTGCAGACTTTGTTGAGTGCTTTACAGAACAAATCAACAGCTTTACAGTCAGAAGCTTTACAGAACAATCAGAAGTTTGGGATGAAATTAATATAAAGAAAACATAAGTAATGAATCTTTTGAGAAGTAAGAAGGCTAGGCTAAATGTCATGCTAGAAGGGAATTAATTAAAACAGGTAGAAAAGTTGACTAATTTGGAGAGTATCATAGGGGAAAATGGATGTAGTGGCATGGATATTAGACAAAAAATTACATTAACAAAAGAGACCTTTGCAAAAAGGAAGGAGTTAATGAGAGGGACCCTAAACAGAGATTTGAAGAAAAGATTAGTGAAAATCCTCATAAGGAGCTTAGTTTATATGGAACCGAAAACTGGTCCATGAGGAAGGATGATGAGCTTAGATTGGAGGTTTTTGAGATGTAGGTTTGGTTGAGTGATGGATGGAGAAGGTGAGTTGGACAGAGAGAAAAACGAAGAAGTTTTGAGAGTGGTAGGGGAGGAGAGGTGTATGCTGCAAGAAATAAAAAAAAACAGGAATGGTGGATGAGAGGAGTATTCAGAGGCAATAGGTTGTTGAAGGTTGTAATGGAGGGTAGAATATGGGGTAAGCGGGATAGGGGTAGGAAGAGAAGAGGGATTTTGGACAGAATGATAGGGCGTGGGTTGTACGCAGATTTGAAGAGGATTTAAAGTTAGATGTTCCATGGCCAATCCTAGCTAAGGCTCATCAAAAACCTACCTTAACCAGTAGATTACCATTCAATCAATTATAGCCTAGCTAATAAGCTAGTTGACGGTTGAAAACTCCAGCTGATTCCAAATTCATACACATAATTACATACTATATACATACCGTTGAAGGCGGTGTTGTTGACTCCCAGACATCCTGTTCCTCGCTGGTATCAGATTGCTTTTCTGCACTCCCCTCTGCTGCCCTATTCACCTCCTCAGTCATCCCTGTTTCTTGAATGGTTGCCGCTTCCCCACCGTGGGCCATTAAAGGCTCTCGGGGTGGAAATGTCGCAGGGGGTCTCCCGAGTACGGCCATTGCGCTTCGACACACGTGCTTGACCCTGGGCCCTTCGGCCGTCACCTTCTGCCTCTTCCCTTTGCTGTGCAGGTCCTTGCGAGCCCTCCTCTTTTTCCCCCTCTTCAGGGGCTCTCTTGAAAGCTGGGTCATATGTGGGGGAATCAGCTTCCTGAGGGCAGCACGACTCACGGGACAGGGGATTAGATGTGGTGGAGGTGCATTGAGGCAAAGGCGCAGCCAGCAAGGAACACACCTCTGCGGTGGTGCCTGAGGCCAGCCTTCCTCCTCCGTACACTTCCCTAGGAGGAGATTCAACAGTATGAAAATCTGGTATTTTCCACCAAATAATAACAATGTGTATTTATAATTCCACAGAAGTAATTAAACATTTTAGGAAATGAAAATCACTTGATGAACTCCACAAATTTTTAATGTGACGACCTAGGTTTCAACACGTTGTGTCATCATCAGGTGATGACACGTGTCGAAACCTAGGTCGCCACATTAAAAATTTGTGGAGTTCACAAGTGATTTTCATTTCCATAATGGATAACTTCCACCATATCATGCCAGCAAATATTACTCCTGTAAACATTTTAGGTTTTGCTTGCTCATTCCTGCTAGTCTTAGGTACATTAAAATTAGGGTAAAGCTTGCCTTTCACCATTTTTTATCAGTGAACCATTGTGCTATGTCTTCTCAATGACTTTAGAGACATGATTTTCACTGAATGCAGAATTCTCTGACATCTTACACCTGTCAAAACGTTGGCAGCTCCAGACCTCATCATAAAAAAATAACACAATACACAATATTTATCAGTAGAGAGACAGCAATTATTGAGTAATAAAATATTAGGGTTTTGAAGAGACGCATGATAAACCATTATCATTCAATGCAGGACTTCATTCTTCAAGAAATGCAGCAAAATGAATAATTCCAACCATACAGCAAACCTGGATCTGTATAAAGTACAACTTAGGTGGGTTGATGGTGAATGGAAAAACCAAATTGGAAGCATGACTGGAGGAGGGTGAGTATCATATGAGTAAACCCTTGATGTTCAACATGATGATCAATATTTGGGTTAGGAAAAGCTAAGCACGTTTACACAAAATTTTACAACAGTAAAATATTTTCTTTGTGAATTTTGATTTCCGAAGCAAAGCAGCAATTAATTATGTCGTTGAATCTAAATAGGTATACCAATTTAATGTAAAAATTATGACATTGATTCTTAGTAAAAAATTGGCATTTTACTCATTTTTTAATGTGCATTCCTAAATAGATAACCTGCATGCACATCATTATGTATTACACAAAATTCTATTGCTATTTTCAAGTAGCATTATTTGAATATTTGAGAGAATATATAAAATTTTGGTACAATGAATTTGGTACCTTTACGGTGTCTTGAATTTCATTAAATAATAATTGTTTTCTAAGAGAATAGGTTGTATCTCATTCCATATTAACCGAGGAGGAGATATCCTTCAAAGAGTGACATGGAAACATACAGGAATTTTTAGAAAGATAGCCATAATTCATTCACTGAAGGAATTGACATTTTCACTGATAAAGTGTTGCTAGATTGACAAGATCAGGGCTTGTGTACCCACCTGAGGAATAAATATTTTAGGCTTGTTTCTTATAAATACTAAGGAATTTATATTACAAATAACTGTTGATGAATGCCTGAGCAATCACAAGGCTGTACTAGGCACTAGGCTTCGATATAAAACTAAAAATGTACATCAAAACAAAACGTAAAGTATTTATCTATACCAAACCTGATTTCAAGAGCTTATGCATTAAATTAGACTCCATGAGAAATTATCCTCTTTTCACATTGCATGCAGAGAGAACTTTGAGGAACTTAATATATCAGGGAACAATGCATCAGTGACTACATATGCCTGTAAGATGTGCTAGAGATTGCAATGAGCCAGGATGGAATAACAACGAAGTCTTCTTTTAAAGGACTACAAAAGCAGAGAATCCTACATGGACTGTGTAAGAGCCTCGTAGAAGAATGAGGATTATGAGGATGCCATTGATATCAAGGAGAAATAAAAGTATTACAAAAATAAAACCAGAATAGCATAACTTGACGTACTGCATGAGTTCAAATAAAAATTTTTATGGGACTATTTAGACAATGACCCTAAAGCCATATGTTCGGGAGAACAGGGCAGGTAGCAAACTGTTATATCTTTGAGAGATTCAGATGGGATTATTCACAATAACAGTGAGTGAAAAGGTAACACACTGAAGAGGTTCTTCCAGAGTGCTTAAATGAGAAAGTATGTGTAAGTCAGGAATATCTCACTGTAGACAAATTTTCTACCAAGTCTAATATACCATTTGATGAATATGGAATAATCAAATTACTAAGAAATGTTAAATTCAACAAAGCCAGGGGATTAGTGAACATGCCAGCAAGCAATTGGCTGTCAATATTGATCTGTAAGTTCCATAAATAATCCATAAATGATAAAATCCAACCAATCATAAAATCAGAAATGAGGAAGATTGAAATTCTTATAGACCTATTTCCCTTCGATAATTTTCTATTTAATTTATGGGAACACAAAGCATTAAGTTCGATAATGTTATGCAATGGTAGCAAAAATTTTACAACCAACAATTGGCACTGATTTCAGAAATCATGTTTGTCTAGTATTTTTGGTTATAGGGTGCATTAAGAGTTATTGTCATTTAACATTTCTTCATATTGCAGAAAAACCTGATTGGAGAAAAACAACACCCATAACTAAGGTGGGACTAGGTTCTGTAACCTTTGGGTTACTTATTAAGCATGCCACCCACCATTCTAACCCGGCAAATAATGTTTGTGTTAATGCAAAGCTCAAGTCACACTTTTTACCTTATACCCACTAGTAACAGGTGAGAATGACAAACAGTTTGTTGTGATATTTTTTTTACATTTTAAAAAGGCATTTGACAAGGTCCCACACTCTTAACTTATACACATAATACAAATGTCACTTTAAGGATTAATGCAAATGTTATAAGTTGGGTTAGACTCATTGAATATTAGCAGACAGTAGTTTTGGATGATGTTAGCTCGGATAGTGCCAGCATTACATTGGGTGTTCCACAGACCAGTGTTATAGTATGCCTACTTTTCTTGATTTATATCAACAATTTAAATTTTGTAGTCAACTCTAAGGTAATAACATTTTTGGATGATACTATCACCCACAAAGAGAGATTTCTTGTAAAGATGAGTAAGTCACACTACCAAGAGATGTGGAAAATATTTCTAAATTGTTTAATATGGCAATTAGAGTTATTTTATAATAAATATTCCATTATTCCTTTTTAAAGCTGACCAGGTCAGCCTGGTGGGTAACATGCTCACCAGCTAACCCAAAGGTCCCTGGTTTGAGTCCTGTTCAGGACATGGGTGGTGAGCTTGTCTAGATGGGTTTTTTCTATGACTTGAAGAGGTGCGAAATAACCATAGCCATCAAAGCACCCTATAAAGAAAAATACTACTACTGCCTTTTTTAAATGGGGTGTGATTTAAACAGGTATATCAAGTTAGGAGTAATGGACAAATTGGTTGATTCATTTAAGAACCAAAAAGCAACTATTGCTAATAACCTGTCATGGGGTCTCAGAAAACAATATGTGGAAAGGCATATAAACAATTTAGGTTTCATCAGATGCATGACTAGTAGTAGTTATTTGAAAGTTTAAGAGTTATCAATCTCTTGTGAGATGCCATTTAGCATATGTGTACAAAATATGGAATCAATCTGAAAAGAGCCTCATTCATGAAATGAAGAAGGTTTAGTGCAGGGGGTTTAATTTATTAAAAATTGCTACTATAAGACTAAGAGAATTGCAGCGATGATTAGATGACTCAAATGGGATCATTATATTGAAGAAGAGATGATTAAATTAATTTAATAATCTGATAAATGCTGAGTATGATAGTAAAGCTCAGGTATTTGTTACCCAACTTATATACGGTAGTCTGGCCATATTTACAAAGAAAGGGTGATAGATAGAATCCATAAGACTTATGGATTATTTCGTTTTGCTAACAAAATGTGAGTTACTACTGGAAACCATATTATACTTTCTAAAACATTAGTGTTCTAATGGTGATTGACCTTTTTGTTCCTAATGACATATACAAGGGTGGTATGAAAAGTTTATGACCCAACAAAGATACAAGACATTCTTTCTGAATATTTTTTTATTTTTCAACATAGTCTCCTTGTAACTCTACACACTTCTCCCAGTGATGCTCCCATCTCTGTAACCCATCCCAAAAGTACTCGGTGTTTTTCTCTGCAAAATAATTGGTCATGAAGGTGATTGCCTCTTCATTTGACGAAAATCTCTGTCCTCCGAGTGCAATTTTTAGATGAGGAAACAAAAAGAAGTAGGGGGCTAGATCTGGTGAGTAAGGCGGATGGTCAAGCAGTTCACACCGTAATTCGTGGATTTTCCCCATGGCAACCGCTGAGGTGTGAGACGCATACACAGAATCCAACTCATCTGTGATTTGCATAGGCGTATTTCCTTTCAAAAACAAATATTTAATTTTGTCCATTTTCACAAAAGCACTCACATCAACTCACTCAGACGACTGTTACATAACAACTGCACATCCAAAACGGCTGAAACTTTGATGAGTAACTGTCAAAAGATGAGCAACGAAATTCACTAGCTTTTATTTGTGAGTGCTGCCATCTTCACGTTGAGGTCGGAAACTTCTCTGGCCACCCTGGTAGATGCAGAAGACCCACATCTCTCTCTCTCAAAAACCTCCAATCATTCTTCCTCTCTCATGGACCAGCTATTGGATACATATGTAATACTATGCTCCGTATTGGGGTTTAGTTAATCTCTTTGTCAATTGCTTATTTAGGGTCCCTCTGTCATCAGCCCCTTCATTTTCATAAAGGCCTCTTTTGTGCCAATGCTGTTCTTTGCCTGATCTCCCAGTCACCACGTCAATTTTCATCTGTGACGCTTTCCAAATTAGTAATCTTTTCCATCAGTCCCAATTTCTGCCCTTCCAGTGTGATATTAAGCGTAGCTATCTTTCCTCTTGAGAATCTCCTTACTTTTGTTTTCTTAATATTAATTCCCATGCCAAAACTCTCACATTGTAAAGCACTCAACAGGTTCTACCAATCCTTTGGCTGAATTACTACCTTCATCATCGTGGACACTGCCTTGGTCATCGGCGAATCTGACTTGATTTAATGAGTTCCCCACCGACTATTACACCTGACTTTACAGTCTCACATGCCTCTTTTACCATCTTTGAGTACAAGCACAATTGACAGCAGACACCCGTGTCTTAACTCCCTGTCTAACTGTGCCCATCCAGACTCCCTGTCTGTCACCATTACTTGCACGATTTTAGCCATATAAAGGTTACCGATGAGACACCTAACCTTCCATTCCACTCAGAATTTTTGCTACACTTCCATTAATTTAGGCTACGAGTGTCATCCAGAAAATAAGTTCCGTTTTGGTCTGTAGATCGCTTGGGCTTTTTTGGCCAAATCTAGCAACATTGCACGTAAGAGGGGAACCTGAATAGAATGAGAAGTGAAGAGCCTCAGTAGCCTTAAGGATGTATTGGCTATATAAGCTGAAATAATGACAAATCGAGGAAACTTTGGTTGGTTCTTCTACTTATTATAAGTGACTAACCTGCCAAATTTCAAAACGATTCAGAAAATCTTTCAAAAGATATCAAAGTTTGAAATTAACATGCACTCTTGTGGGAAATGACTGATTTCATGTGATTCTACAAATTTATGGGAAAATTAAACATATAACTAGCAATAAGTAATCATTTAAAACATTTAAAGGGTAATAAATAATTGTGTTATAATTTGATATCACCAATAAAAACAATCAATCAGAGAATAGTACACGAATTATTTATAATAAATTGTAGGTACGAACTTGATTGTGTGATCTCTGATATTTCAACTTCCCTTAATGACTGTGTCAGTTTAAATGCTGGTCTGGTAAGGGGTGAGTCAAGAATGCATTTTTACATGCATATATTAAGTATAATTCACAAGGAGGGAAACTAATTAAATGCAAAATGAATTCAATAAAGAAAGAAAATACATGTCACGCGGGATCAAAATCAATTAACGTTTAAGACAAAATATGCAAGATTATATACGTACTAGCTTTCTTGAGTAATATCTTCGATCGTGTGGTCATATTTATTTTGTTCTCTAATTGTGCGTGGAAAAAATTATATTTTATATCTATCTGCTCGATGTACCTGCGTGATCTGATCTTATCGTATCTCATGGGGGTCCCATACACTCAAGGCATATCCCAAATTACGGATAACTAATGAAAAGTGACGTCACTCCAAATAGACGCCATTGATTAATTGTCATTACATTTCCTTAATACACTTTTTATGAATCCTTACTTTTATTTTGCCATTCCAAAAATTTCCCGAACATGTTTCCCCCACGACATATCTTTCGTTATAGTAACACCTAAATCTTTCCTACACTCTACGTTAATTAAATTTGTTTCCTTAAAGCTGTGAACTATTCGATCTACGTTTTCCAGCGGGCAGAAAGTAAAACTTTTTAAATAAAATTAGAAGCCATGAATTCGCGGGCATACTTCATAGAAAATAGATTAGTTGAAGTTGCCATGTTAAGTGTGACGCACTGAAATGGCTGAAATCCTAGAAATTGCTGCAGATATTGTATTTCAGAAATGGATTTAATTGCCACGTACATTGTGAAAATGTGACCTATTCCATTCGGAAGTCTACACGTCAACACTCAGCTGATGGCAAAAAAAGATAACGCGACTCTTGACTTCGCGGGCACGGCTTGAGGAAGGAAGAAGCAGATTTGTGGGCTTAGATATTACGACTGGGCTACATCTTACGCAGGGGGAAGTTCTAGAAAAAACGGTTGGGGTCGATGTGTAGGGAGGGAGGGGGTTACTTCCCCCACTCCACCACGTTTCAAGTGCCGATAACGTCGGCTCAAGGTCGCCGTTTGGCGGTGATCCCTCACACTTGCACATACCTCCTCAATAAGTCATTGTCCCGAGGGGTGGGGGAGGAGAGACTTCAACGGCCGCATTGGTCGCTTTAGATTTCGAAATCGCCGGGTTGGCCGTTGTCACCAATGACGTCACACACGACTGTTAGGAATCATGTCTCTGGCCAAACGCTGTCACCCCCCCCGTCAGTGTCGTGTTAGACTTCGTCGATGTAGGGTTTTCGGTGAGTACATATTGTTACGAATCCATAGTATATAATATATGTGTGAATTCCTCCCTAATTGCCTGAGTTTGGTTCGTTATTGCTTTCGCTACTATTGATGTGTCTTTTTTCGAATTTGATATAAATATAAGGAGTACTATTTTAGTAAATTTGTGATGGAGAAGTTCAGGACATCGTTCTTAATTATTTGCGGTGTTTGAACTTTTACCTGGTGTCGATTGAAATATACTCTGCGATCAACAAACATTTACTTAACAGGAATCTCACTTTATTTCAGGTTATTTTCTCGCGTGTAGTCTCGCTCTTCGACGCCGCAGGAAGAGAGAGATAGTGTCTTCGACGACGTGAAGCTGGAGGAACTCAACCCAGGAAACACAGCAGTTCGCTGGACTTGGGGAGGATTCCTGTTTGGAGAATGGGTAAGTTGATTGAACGTAGCCTTTATTCCACAGTCTCGAGGGTGTTTCATTTAAAGTTCAATATTCTGTGCGATCGAGTAATGTTAGTGGAGGTCCAATTCCTAGAGCTTAATTTTCCTCGGACACCGATCAAGTGTTTCGTTGTCTCTGTTCATCTAATTCAATCTCGGTGAAATGGCGCGCTCGTTTTTTATGCATCGTCACATCCGGGGTATCAACAGTTTGCGAAGTCTTCAGATGTGTTATGTAAAGTTCGGTTGACCCATTGCGCCTAATTTAGTTTTTCCATGGAAGCATGATAAAAATCACAAAGTGTACTGTGGCCGGACAGTTCAAGCTCTGAAACTCGTACAATTCTCATTTATTTAGAGCTTTAACCTGTTTTTTGGCATGACGCAGCATATTTTTTGGTAATACCTGTAGTGAAACTTCGGGGTACTTTTTCTATCTGGCGTGAATGCTTTTTCTGATAATTTCGCTTAGGCCATCTCTTTTCGTCTCTATTCCTTGTGTTAACAATATTGCCCACCGGAAGTAATAAGCGTCTCATACCAACACCACCTAGAGTAAAAATATCTTACAGATAACCCTCAAATTTTTCCTACACATTGAAAGGAAAACTTGTTTCGTAAAACAGCAAAATTGGGGCGGTGTGCTCCCATTAATCAGATTTATTTATAAACAGCTTGCCTGGACACGGCCTCCGGGTGATGTCAGACAACAGAAGACTCTAAGCACTCAGGCCTTTTACTCTAGGTGGTGTTGCTCATACATTTTAAAGACGAAGACCTCGCAGTAAACGTAATTCACTGGGATTTGTTTAATCGTCCTGACAACTTGCGATATTACTTCATAAAAGTTGTACCACCGCAAAAACTATGCAGAAAAGAAAAGTTGGAATGAAATGAAGGAAGATTATTAAAACCTGATGTCTATACGAGACATTTATTTTGGTCCATAATGGAGTTTATTCTTATCATTTTCGTTGTAAAAGTGTATTTTCTGTCAACCAAATTCACTATGCTGCTGTTGCGATAGAGAAAACTTCCAGATTGAGAGATTATAGATTCCATTTTCTTCTTCATCACACGTGGCTGACTATCTCTCTCTCTTGCTGATATTTGTGAATCCTATATGAACAAA
>WURS02292019.1:0-18660 GCA_011762765.2 Rhinocypha anisoptera
ATTACAATTTTAAAATTCAAATTTATTTTTATTTAAACAACAATATGTTCTGAAGACCGGATAAAAATTTCAGCTTCATAATCATAGAAATAACTTAAAAATTAATCGTAAAAATATTTTTAAAAAACCTGAAAATTTCAAAATTTGGCATTTAGCTTTCGGGGAGTGAAATCGGAAAATGCAGTGAGATCGAAAGGGTTAAATTAGAATCTAGTAGCAGTTCCAATGATCACTCTTATTTTCACACCGCTCCACAGCAACATAAAATCGGTACTATAAGTTGGGAGTAGATTAATGATTAATAAAAACTTTTCTGCCCAAATTATATTTAAATTATTTCTTTCAGTTAACACTAAATATTTTGTGAATTACAATATGAAATGTTTAATTAATTTCACTGTCCTAAAGTATTACTAGTTACACCAGTCATTTTAGGTATGTTCCAGTCTTGAATTTAGAGAAAAATTTTTCCTGAGTTATATTCATAAATGATATTTTTATTAATTGGAGTGGAGTGATTTATTTTGAGAATCAGCATCAGGACTGGAATTTCTAAAATTTTTGGAATCTACCCATAACTACTCGTAACATTTGTATTTTTTTGCTTTGACTGGCAATTGATTAAAAATTCTTATGTTTAACTGGCCATATTGATTATACGTATTCGATAAGGTGATAGTGATGTACCCTACCAGCATCAAATTATTAAGGGAATGCATGTGACTATGACTGTATGCCATTTCATGGTGTATATTAAAATTTGCATATTGGCTTATTATTTTATATCACAGGCAACTCATTTTTATAACATTTTATTTATAGATCTGCAGCATAACATTCAATGTTTGGTTGCCTAGTGATACATGTTTTGCAGAGCCTAATTTTATTTAGCATTAAAAGGAATTTTTAAACTGAAAATCATGGCCTTTTATTGTTTTGGAAAATGCCTTTCATGGGACATAAAGAGTAACTGGACAGAATGTAATTAATGTTACTTGTAGAGTGGACAGAATGTAATGTATGTTACTTGTAGAGTGGACAGAATGTAATGTATGTTACTTGTAGAGTGGCACAGTGAACATTCATGAACTATGTTCCTCGCATAGTGGTTCACGTATTATCTTTATTAAGGCCACCATACACAATACATCATCTTGTGGTAAATATTTACTTACAGATAGAATCACTTGAAGAAAAGTGGTCTTACACAGTGCATGATGGTGAATCAAATTTAAATCTGCGAAATTGAAAGTCTGTGAATTAAATTAGGGAAGGGTCTGTGCACAAAGGATGTGCCCTGGGATCACTCTCGAGTCCAACTAACAGCATTTCCATTGTTTTCTCCATCGAAAGGACTCTACGAATGTTGTAGACAGCACTTAATACCAGCATATGAAGAACATACTACTTTCCACTTAAAGGTTTTCAGTTATCACCTAGGCTAGATTAAATAATTACACACAACATTTTTACAATTTATCTGCATACTTTAATACCTTTCCAAATTCATACTTTGTCACAGTTTTATGTCCTAAGTAGTGACAGTATGATTTTTTTAATCTTCGAATTGGTCTCCCTATGTCACATAACAAATATGGCCATGCGTTGTGTTAGGTGGCCTTTTGATTGATTTTCAAGGATAAAATTGTTTATAAAATAATGAGCCTAATTAATCATTTCAGTCATTTGGCCCATGTCTTATTTTAACACCACAGCTGATGAAATTGAATAATGACTTCATCTTTATCTCACAAATTCTTTTATTCTGAAGGAGGTGGAGCCAATGTACAAGGAGAGTGATCACATCCACATCATTGCCCTAAGCACGGCACTCGGAGTGGGGGTGCGTGTGAGATACATGGATCGTGGAGATTCAGCTGAAGTAATTGCTCATGATTTCCCCGAAGGGACTTTACCTCAAGTACATCTTCTGTACCGCCCTGGTCACTATGACATCCTTTATCCTTGCTGACAATTTTTTTACCTCATTCATAAAAGTTGGGTTTTTCATATTTTGATCTAGGAATTGATGTGACTCTTTACACATGAGGTGAAGTACCTGTGTAGCTGTTTTAAGATGTGTAATAAGTGAAGTGCATTAGTGAATATGAGAGTGGCTGCTGATGTATTGTTTCTCCCTCGAAAAGGATTTTTTAAATTTATAGTGACAAAATGAAAAAAGGTTTCTTCATTAGTGTTTCACTTAATTTTTTTTACTTTTCATAAATTAGGGATGAACCAGTTTAAGGAGTATCTGCTCTAGACTAGATGTGTAAAAACAAAGATGATCTCTTAGTTTTTATTCAGAAAGTAATTCACTCTCTGATATCTTTCATGTGTGGTATGTTTGGAATTGTTTGTATTTATTTTTCTATTCCACTGAATTATGCTAATTGAGAGATTACTTTGCCATGCTCATTTCAATGCAAACTCATACATTTTGCACTTGTGCGCTTTTAATTATGCATAATGTGATTTTAAAAAGTTTATTTACACGTTTGAATTTTGTGCAAGAGCAACATTGTGTGTATACATATTAACCGGCGCTTGTATATCTATTTTGTCATGGCATATCATGTTAACAGTTATATTCATATTAACTCTTGGAAAATTATTAATGTAGAAAATAAAATTCACTTCTCGGAAATTATTGTCAATGGTGCTGAAATAAATGATAATATCATTTGTCCCTCCCTACTCTTTACAAGAACTATTTCTTCTTCTTTTGTTGTATATGCATTGTCAGTTAAATCTTAGAATAATCAAATGGTACTGAGTTTTTTACAATATTTGTCATAATGTATTGATGAATATCACTACATTATAAAAAATCATTAATAGAGAAATAAAATTGTTTCTTTTTTAAATAAATAAAAAGATTATAGAAGCTTAAATAGTTTTACC
Source organism: Rhinocypha anisoptera (assembly GCA_011762765.2). Lineage (NCBI taxonomy): Eukaryota > Metazoa > Arthropoda > Insecta > Odonata > Chlorocyphidae > Rhinocypha > Rhinocypha anisoptera. The sequence continues at coordinate 2,905 of WURS02292019.1, forward strand.
AAATAATGGTCCTTTTTAGTTTGTTAAATAAACATAAATGAATTATAAAAATATATGGTATAACAGGTGGTACATATATATGTATCACAACAGGTTCTCATCATTTAGTTCATACCCATGCTGAGATGCATCTATCTCTCCTGAATCTTCATCATTTTTAGTGAATTGTAATAAAGATCTCGTTGCTGCAGAATTATTAATCTGATAAAAAGGTTCTTTTGACTGATCTTAAACCCATTCATCTGTGGGCTAGATTATCTAATAATTTCTAATGGTTGTCCTTCCTTTCTCATACCCATTGACATTATTCGCTTTGCATCTGCTCCCATATTCTATGTGTACTCTCACATAACCAATAACATGCCAACGTTTATTCCATTAGAAATGTGTTTTAGTCATTATTCAAGGAACTCTTGGTTATTTCCTAACAATCTCTTGACTCTGTTGAAACCCAAAGAGTGTCTACTTGGTTGCTGATTGTGGATTAACCTCAGGTTATAGATTTTACCTGTGAAATAAGTGAGTATCCTCAGTAAATACTCGTTGGTGATCTGAGGGTGTAAGTTTCCACCCTGGGGCAAGATTTACATGAATCCTACATAATTATGTGAGGGTGCCATGACTTTCCAAGAGGCTTCCACCAAACAGTATCACCCAGAAGAGGGTGCAGCAACCCTCCTTCAGGTGTGTGAGGATGGAAATTGATATGATCAGTTAAACTCTTTAGGGCAGGTGCACATTAAACAGAGATGAGGTGGCAGGCAAGTACAGCATTATTTTGCCTGCCTCTGCAGAGACCTGCATGGGCCTCTGCAGAGGCAGGCATATTTTGTGGTTAGTACACAAGTTAACTGCAAACTCTGTCAGTCCTCTGCGGAAAGAACTGACATGTGAATATGATTAGTACACAAGTTTACTGCAACCTCTGTCAGTCCTCTGCAGGAAGAGCTCATGTGTGAATATGATTGCTTGCTCTAATCTCATTGAAAATTCTCTGTGTGTATGGGTCCCTTCCCATGGGACTGCTTTCCTTTAATACCTCTTTATCAGTTAGATTTACACATCTTCAAACTGACTATTTATTAAATGAAAGTTGCTCTGAAACAAGCTCTCAGGTAGCTCGTCTGTTAAAGAGAATTCACCTTGGGTTTCCCTCTTTAGCATATATCACTTTATATAGGCTTATACTTTTTGTCATAGATGCACTGTATAATAAAAATAATTCATTGGCCCCAGAATCTGATTCAGATTCTTAATTGAGCCACAATGGCCCTTCCATCCTGAATGAAACATTGCAAGAGACGTACTAGGAGACCCGGTCTGCCTCCCTCAGACCTGTCAGATGACTCCTCTGTCTCCCTCTTCTGCCCCTTTGCTATGTTTAATGTGCCCCGAGCCTTACTGTTTGGTAATAGTTACTTTCATGGCTGCAACACTGATAAATGGCTAGGGGTCAGAGGACATTCTACAAATATTTTACCATAATTATGAAGTAATTTGACTTATTTGATTAAAATAATGTGGAGGTAAATAGGTTTCCATTTGCATCTCCAGATGGAGAGTACTTGAGTGAGTACATCCATTAGTGATTAAAAAGATTAGGATTTGAACCTAAAGTTTCATGTCAATCAGGCTGCTGCAAAGAGTACTCAGCAAGGTGAATAGTTTCTTGCAGTAAAGTGAAAGGGTTATACGTAATGCCAAAGATACAAAAATCAATAGACACTGGTGGCATAAGTCAACATGCAGATGATATACTTTAATTATGGAAGATAATATCTACAAAAATATTTTTGTTTATCTTAACACTTTCACATACTACTGATGTAATATTATGTCATTTAAAATTGCCAAAGGCATAATATTGTCCACCCATTTCAATTGCTTCAAAATTTTCCACTCATAATAATACATAACTGGCCTTTCTGGATAGCTTCTTTGGTATCAAAAAATTCTACTAGAAGGCATAATCAGGCAATTTGTCCATTGGTATTACTAAATTCTGTTGTTTTTTTCTACCTTCCAAATGTTCATCATGTATATAAGAATCTATGCCTATATGTTGGAAGAACTTTGGAACTGTGATGGAATTGATGGTGATAATGAAGATTCAAATTTCTTCAGAGCCATCAGGTAATCAAGACCCTAGTAACATGTAAACATAATTACTCCTAATTTTGTAATACCATCATTCTTTTAGCCTTTTGATTTTCCTTAATCTTTCATGTTTAAAAGTTTTATCAACTTTTTATGCAAATAAATGTTATGATGAAAGAGTCTCAGATCAAGTCAGTTTTTTCTCAATTTGTCCATTGTAGTTTGTATGTGTAGTATGACATTTCCCTCACTTTGTGAACATTTTTGTCGACGTGGTGTTGATGGACCTTCAGGGCATTCTTGCCCTGCATCCTCTCTGCTCTCCCAGAACATCTTGTGCCAGTGGTACATCATATTTTGGGACATTGTGTCATTCCCCTAAGTTTGCTTAATACTAGAACCAAGCAATTTTCCATGCACCTAGAACTGCGGTCTGATTCAAAAATGACCCACTATTTTTGTACAAATTTGTTTATTGTTTGCCTGGTTGTAATTATGCATTTTAGGTGATGAAATCATTCATTTTTAATTTTTTTCAAGAACAAATTTATTATGTCAGTAAAATAAAATGTATTTTGAATTTTTCATTCAATGAAAATAGCAAATAACCAGATTTGATAGAGAAGTTTATAAAATCATTTTTGAATACAAGTAAGTTATAATATAATGAAAGGCAACAATGTTGGAAAAAAATGAGTGGTATTTTATTCAACTTATGTTATTATAGTCTTACTTATAAAATGAATAACATAAGATTACTCATTGCTATCACACGTGAAATACTTTTGCTGGGCACTGCTTACAGACTTGTCTCAGGTCAGACACTTTATACTTGTTTTGTTCCCTTTGCACTCATTTCTCACCTGACATATGCGACCCCCAGTTATTTCATGCTTTTGGATAAATGCCTTGTCTTACAGCTCGTACATTCACTCACCAGGACTGGATATATTTTTCTGGGAGTTCGTTTCAATAGAAAATCCCTTCTTGAGATGTTCCTATTTGTTGTCAATCTATATAAAACCCAATAATTTATGACCGCAAGATCAAGTATGTTGTGAAATGTATGAACAAGCCAATGCCTAGACGGTACTTTGACGGAGTATTATCTTGCCATCTGATCAACACCATACTTGGTAGCGTTATATAACTTCACTGTGTCCAGTTTTTTCTTATGAGCAGTCCCGATCTTCACACCTGAATGAAGAATACTCAAAACCAAATCATTTTTGTTGGCTTTTCTCTGGTACATTGTAAGTGTAGATTTATTATCCCTCAACAAAACTGTACTGTGAGATTCCTGTTTCATCTTTCACACAGACAGGTGCTTCCCATCTAGCCTTATTTAGAGTTCCGACCAAGCTTGTAAACTTGCCTTTCAAACTGCCAGCTAAATGTAATGATATAAAAAAATTTTTGCTAGCTATGTTCCCCTTTTGTTCATGGAAGGTTGAATAAGTTTTATCACCACATGATCTGCAAGGGGCTCGTTTTTAGGTGCAAATCATCCCAAATATGAAAATTTTTTCAGAACAGACTAACATCTTTTATTTATAAGGTAAGGAATGGGGTAGTAATACATAAATGGATGAACATACAAAATGGTGAGGAAGAAGGAAATTCTACAATTCCATAAATTAATTAATGTATGAAGATATATACTTATTATTAAAGTATATTTTAAGAAATAAACTACCACAGTTATATAAGTTTTAGTTAAAATAAAGAAGTTTCTCGAAAAATCTTAAAAATAAACGAAATTCTGTGTAGAAAAGGTGTTCACCTAAAAGAATTAACTACAATAGGTCAAATAAATTGGTAACTTCTTACATAATAATTACCAACGTCCAATTTGTATTCTTATTTTTTTATAACTATTCATTAAATCTCACTTTTTAAAGGGCAATACTTCCGAAGACCATGAAACCTTAATGACCCAAGGTGCCATATCGTAAAAAGATGTATTCAAGTTTCGCGCAGTGTGATAAGCCCACAAAATACATTTGGCAACAATGCTTAAAAACTTTTGAATCACGATTAATATCACCCTATGATCCCCAATATTTGATATGTTTAGGCATACAGTTGTGGGTAGTGTTCAATGGTATTAGTGGACTATAGAGATATTGGCACCTAATTGACCTAAAAAGTCGTGCGGAATCTGAATGTCATGCTTTTCCGGAAGATTTCCAAAATATACTGTTTATAAAAATAATTGGCAGCATGGAGTTGAACATCGACCTTACCCAGCAGTTGAATGCCAAAATATTAGGAGGTCAGGAATTATTGTCTAAAGTTTCTCAATTTAGCGATGTAAATGGTATTTCCAAGCTCCAGAAGAAGATCAAACAGGAAATAAATTTTCTTGTGAAGGTTGGTTGTGTTTATTTTGTATTACTAATAATTTTTAAAGTCTATTTACGTAAACTTGCAAAAATACAGTGGAACTTGCCATAATTCATGTTCACTTGGGAATAGACATTCGAATTATTTGCAAAAACTTATGGAAATTTGAGTTTTTAATCTTTAATTTTGATTGTCCCATAATGGTCATCTTTCTTTTATAGTTTATAAACGTATTTGTACGGTTGCTTTGGATTTGCAGACTCTAGAACTTGGCCGGGTAAAGAAGGAACACTTGCTATGCACCAATCTCCATCATTTTTGGGCTTTGTTAAATACGCTTGAGTCATGCAGTGGCCTCGTGTCAGTACTACAACATTTTACATTCAAGTCGGAAGAAGAGGTTTCCAATGGGTCGTCAACGAGATTATGTGTCGATGTTGTTGCAGGAAAGGGGAGGCAGTGGATGAAAGTAGTAGCTCGCAATCCTCGAGCCCTAGCCCAACTTTGTTCAGGTATTACACTTATTGCCCTATAATAATGGCAGATTCAGTTTTTGGAGGAAGTTCATCGACTTGCATGCTATAGTAGTTATCTTAGGCGTTTCTGTAAGTGAAATATTGTGATCGTTGAGGCTCTGGATTTGGTAGCGGCCCCTCTTTGCAAATATCTCTCGGATGTCCTGGCGATGTCTTTAATGACATTTCATCGATGCCAATTTTTTGTTTATACTTCCTTTAAATCTGGTGCTTCGGGATTTGAAGTAGGTTGTTCAGATGTAATATTAGTTTAATTTTGTTAATATTAAACAACATTATATGGCTGAATCTGATTAATTAACAATTCCATTACATTTTCTCCGGAAAGGGTTTGACGTTTGCAAGAAAAATAAGTGTTCTTCATCTTAGGATAACCTGTGACCATACTCCTCAGATACTTAAACTAGATACACTCCATCCTGTAACCTCACAATTTGTTTCCCAGTTATTCACCTTCATTCCATATTAACACTCTGCCACTTAAAAAGCTATAGAGCAAGCATTTATCATAATGCTTTCAAAACATCTCCCTGGCATCATCAATGTGATAATATAATAGTGAGCCCTCCATCCTTCTCTCCACCTTCCTCCCACTCCTTCCCACCCCCTTCCCTCCCAATCTCACCTTTTCCTCCTGTTCCCCTTAACCACCACCACCCTTCCAATCCCCCTGCCATCTGACGTATTCATTCTGACAGCCTCATTCCACTCCCTACTTCCTATGAAAAAGGTGGTGTGTGACCACCGAAAATTTGGAAGCACAGGTGTAGTGAGGAAATAACACTAAAAGAGGAATCCAATTATTTCAATGGCACAACCATATTTTTCAAGGAGTAGAAGGGTATCCTTCTTTTGTGTTTTTTTTGTATTTTTTCTTTGCCACCCCTGTGGTAGCTAATATTTTACTTATTTATTAAGCAGGTATTTTACAACAACTTCATGCCATAGCTAATTTGGAATAATAGTAATTACACATTCAGTACCAGCACAACAATAATGGTTGATATTAAAATATCTGAGAGGGAATGATTTGTGTTTAGATAAATGCTATTAAAATCATTGAAATATAAATTCGATTGTATTGGTCTGAAGTGTAGCTAATGCTAATAGCTGTCTGTTTTTCAATGTTCTTTGTAGGAGCAGGAGAATATGGCCAAAGAAATGTCATTGATCAGGCTCAAGAATTTCTGGCATGTTCCAGACAACATTTGTTCATGTTCCACCCACCCGAGGTGTGTAAGCTCATATATATTTTTATGTCAATGTGCATTATTTTCTTCCTTAAACCAACCCTAGAGTTATGTTAGTCCTTAATCATAATTTTATCATATTTTTAGTTACACATTTTAATGGCATTCCATTTTAATCCGTATACCTTTCCTCCTGGTCTGAAGAGCTTAATGTTAGTGCTCACCAGACTAGAAACAGCACCATGAACTTATCAAAAGTACCTGAAGACCTACTCTAAATAATTTAGCAAAACATTTAACTATGTGCTTTCAGGTGGTTTTTGTTTTCTCCAGTGGAATTGAAGAATCTCTTGCCACCATGTTGGAGGATCTAGGAGTTACCGTTGTTGGAAAGCGCATGCCTGACAGCATTCCTCACCAGTTGCATGATGAAGACAGTGAATCCAGTGATGGCAATGAGGAACAGGATGATGACTGCTATGATAATGATGGTGGTTGTGAATCTGACTCTCGGGGCACTTCATCAAAGCCCATTGATCCTGTGCCCCTGTGCATTGATTTAGACATTGAGCCCAACTGCCTAAACCTGGATGTGACTACTCTACTGGCTTATGTCTCATCCTTGACGAATGGAGGATGTAGGTGTAATTACAAGCAGCCGATTCTAAGAGAGCAAGCTGCCCAAGAAATGAAACATCCTGTTAAACCTGTCCTTGAGGCTTTATTTAAAGGTAAATCTTAGTGCTTACATTTTTAATATGATTACATCATATATTATTGCTAAAGTGCTGATTGTATCATACAAGCATGCTTACAAAGAGTGAAGTTTCAGGTGTGATGTGGTGGAATTTCATCATTATGAATATTAAAACATGCAATTTTCCACAAAAATAATTTTTATTACTACTTGGGTTTCAATGTTACTACATCATCATCATCAGGTAAACTTGTCTGATGATGATGAAGTAACATTGAAACCCAGGTAGTAATAAAAATTATTTTTGTGGAAAATTGCACATTTTTATATTCATAAGCATGATTCATAATGAGCTTTAAATGTACTGGATGAAGATGTTTAGTTTTGTATTAGGAAAGAAAATGAATAAATGTTCCAACTTCCATGTTCCAGACATGACTTATCTGAAATTTCTTCAGCTAGCTATCAGACTCAGTTGTTATATTATAGCACTTTGAATTCAACTTCTTATTCTCAAATCATCTCAATTTCTTCATGCTCTAATTCTCTGGCTAGAAAAATCACGTTACAGAAATTGTATTTATTTCAGAATTCTAAATACATATATGGATATTTGGGTAAAAATGTTAAATTTAAGTTGCAACTTCCATATATAACTCTATGCTAATTGAATTACGACTCTTGGCTATCCATGTCTTGAAGGGCACTGTTCTTCTTTGCATCTCCCCTATCCTCCCAGTTGTTAATTGAAAGCAAAATTACCTATGAGAGAGGACAGGCACATTAGAGAATTTATTTTCTTCTGTGTGGAGATGAAGAGAAATGATTATTTGCTTATGATATATGAGAAAATTATTTGGGTATAATCAGATTCATTGCAAACATGGAGAAAATATAATCTTGTTTTTCTTTTTTGGGCATGTGTGTATGTTCTATATCTATGAGGTTGATTCAGAAATTAGCCTAATTTTTCATAAAAACTTTAAATCATATTTTGATCTGCATTTGTAGTGTGCTCAAGCATAAAGAATCTTGCCATTTGTTGTCAAATTCACTGATGCCAGCTGACCAACAGCAACAATATATAGTCAGAGTTTGCAGGTGGCTGCAAACAACTGCATTGGCCATATTGTTAAATCTATTATGGAATATTTTGTGCCACTTGTGCATTTCTTATTTTGAGAAAACAACATCATTGGTTTGTTGTAGCATTCTTTTATGTATATCAATGGGTTTTTCATCTTCATCACATAAAAATCATAGCACTCCATGCAACTCTTCTTTGACGCATGTCTCTAAAGGCCACCTTACACAGTGAATGATACCATGCATGCATGCACGCACGTGCATGATCTCGTTGGAAACGATCTCTCATGCATGACAGAACCCGGCGATGAAAATTTGCCTTACATGGTGCATGATATCATGCACATGTCTGTGGTAGCAAAGTTCGTATACCGCCACCTGTCTGTAGCTGTCGTTGTGACAATGCTTCCAACTGTGACGAAAATGCTTAAATAAAATACTGCCTTCTGCTTCTAGTTTTCTATTTGTCTCCCAGGGCTTGATTAAATAATTGAACACAAACCATTTTATAATCTATCTACTTTAATATGCTTCCTGATTTCCTGTTTGTCAAAGTACTATGCGTTAACTTATTGTAATAAGATTTTTTAGTTTTGAATTGGTATCTCCACATTTCACATAACAGAAATGGCCGACGGGCACTGATCATGCATGCATGATTAGAAAAAATTAGAACATGTTCTATTTTTCTCATGCATGATCCTGTCATTTTGGGAGATAACGTTTCCGACTAGATCATGCACATGCCTGCGCATGGTATCACGCAACTTGTAAGGTGGCCTTAAAGGCAGCATCATGTTTTCTTTGGTGCACATGGTAACTAGTAGACCAGCACAGCAAGATTCTTATTATTTGAACACAATACAACAGTGCCTTAGCAGATCATCTATGGTTTAAGACTTTTATGACCATATTAGGATTTCTTTTTGGTCACTTTTACCCTCCTCATACTCAAACTCTACAAATCCATAGCTATTGTCCTTTGTCACGCCCTACCATCACCATTCATACATAATGTTCACTATTTGAACCATCTGGAATGTACCAACATGCATTCTTTCCTTTAAAATCTTCTCTCTTATCTAATAATCCAAAATGCAAAACATTACCTACCATCATCTCCTCTACTCTTGAAATTTCCCCCAAGAATTTCCCTCAGCTTGAACAATGTCATTTATTACATAATGTAAAATCTTCCCCACCGACCAGATATGTATTGACCGATACAGGTCTTCTATACATTCCCATTTATAATCATGTAATACCTTCAGTTTCTTCTCTTATTGGCCAATCTTTCAATTCTACTGGATAGATATCACCGCAGCAAGTATTTCCATGACTGATAGATTGGGGATGATGCATTCAATATTTTTCTGTTGATTTTGCCTGTTTTCTGGAAAAGATGGAGAACTGCTCCAGACCAATCTTAGGATTGAAATCGGGAAGAAGATATGGAGACTGAATAGAGGATGGTTGGCAGACATGAGGATTGGGAAGTGTCCTCATAACAGGGGAGATGACAAGGGGGTCGTGGGACTCACTGAGCTGTATTGAACCTGGGCTTCTTGAATCACCTGACATTCTGAGAATGATTTAGTAGAAAAATATTAATTATCTGTGAAATTGGAAAGGGAGGTACTTCATTCTCAACATAATGTTCTCACTCCCTTTATAGATCATGATAGAGACCTAGAACCATGCTGAAAGACTTCTTTTATTGCCAATAACTATTCTTGCAGGAATAATGTTATCACCTGCGGGAAACTCTAGCATGCATGTAAGGTGGACTATTCTAACTATCCCAATTACCATCTTCACAATTACAATGGCATCCATTTTGTTCTCTAGTTAAACAATTTCATGTGGAAGTAGAAGTTAGGACTCTCAGTGATGTCCTCGATGAACCTATTAGATACACAATCAACATTTGTATGAGTGCACATTATACATGAACACACATTCACCTATAGGAAATACTAACCAGTAAAAACACCTAATTGATTATGGCAGGTAAGAAAAATGGATAGGGGAACGTAAAACGATGAATACAAAATGCAGCAAGGAACATGTGCTAGATGCAAACCTAAACCAAAAGAATTGTCCTAAACTTGAATTTAAATCCTGACATGAGCTTTCTAAATGAGAATTATGCCCATCACAACATCCAGTACAGATATAAAGCCATGGAACTGTGAAATCGATGGAATTTTGCACCAATCCTCAGTCTGATTTTGTTCACCAAGAGTTGGCATTCAGTTTCTGGTTCACTTAACAACTGGGAATATAAGGAAGATGCAGATAAGCACAGTGCATTTCAAGACATATAATAGAATAGAATTTTACTCGCTTGTAGGTAAAAACACTTTTACATAGCTTCGATATGGTAGAACAATAAATATAACACTAATAAATAAATACATTAGTCTTGTTTACAGGCAAACCATATCAGGTATACATCATAAATTCGTAAACACTGTAGAAACATTTTCTCAGAAGAAACTCTTTGACATTTGCTTGGAAACATATAATGGAAGAAATAGATTTTAGGTTTGCTGGTAAGTTATTATACAGCATGTTTTGCTGTATAACATGCATAGTCAAGAGCCATAATGCAATAATAAAATTCACATAAAGGAACTGCCTGCCTAAAAAACTATTTACCTTTAAAAATATAATACAGAGAGTTGAGAAAGGTATAAGGACATACAAAATAGGGATGGGTGGATATATGTTTTTTTCAGATTCAGACTCAAAACTGTATCCTGGATTTCATTTCAGATCTAAATTTCATTTATTTCCCGATCCTACGTATTTTGTTAGATTTACAGAATAAACAAAATTTTACAACTTAAAAAATTAATGTGTGTTTTGTGATCAGATGCTTTAATAGTGGCAAAATATACATGGCATTCCCATGAAGTATTTTTACACCACAGAAAACTGCATGTGGGTTGTTCTCCTGGTCTAATGAAAAATGTTCCCACACTTCAGAAGGCATCTTTGTAAGCTTTCATAAGATGAAACTCCAATTTACTAACAACCAAAGCCAGAAACATTAATCAGTAAACAACACCACAATGGTGGCTGTAGCTGCTGAAATCACTGTTTTGTCACAAAATGTGGATATTTAATTTCTAAGATCAAAAAAATATTATAAATTATTTCAAGCTGCTAAATTATTCTTTTGTAACTTCTTATTAATAATAATTTTTCAAATAATATTTCTGGCCTTGACACAGAGTACCTACATGGGGCACTTTGATCTCTAAACCACCAAAATTTTAAATCTCCATTCCAGATCCAATTTTGACCTGTGTCTTTGGATCCCATTTCAGTAGTGAATGAAATGAAAGATCCATGGATCTTTGGATCTGACATATCCCATCCAACCATCCCAAATACAATGGATGGACAAAATATGTTTAGGATAATAAAAAGTACCAAATTCAAACAAAAAATTGTCCAAAACCAGGACTCAAAGCCTAATCTTTTTTCGTACATGCTTAGGCAAGAAGCTTTGTGTGTGCAAGTCTGCATTTGATTCCTTCATGACCATCCTGAACACCTTGGGGGGACCAGGAGAAAGGCAGCGAGCAGCTGAATTCATACCACTCCTCACTGTTGTAGATGATGGGGAAGAGAACTGGACCAACCTTAAAACAAGTGGTAGGATTAAAGAGAGGTCAAGGGTTGTGTTTGCAACTGGAGTAGCACTGAAGGCTGTCACAGTGACTGCAAATGGAGGTTTTGTGAGATCAGCAAGAAACCAGGTAAGAATGGCACTGTTAAACTAGTGTGTATTGGAGAGGGAATTGCAGGTATTTATTTGTTTGGCCTATTTTTAGATGTCTTTTGTGTTTACTTATCAAGTAATGTATCTTCTTGCTTTCTTTATTTTTATTTTTCTGTAGGTCATACATTTCTTAGAAAATGCCAATGCTACAGAAGGGATCTTACTTCCACGAATAAAATATGTGAATATTTCTAGCCCAAGGGTATTGTTAGTTTTGTTTCTTTTCCAGGGGGAATTAATTTAGCATTAATGCTTTCAGTTTATCTCTATGTTTTTAATGGGAACCTATAATTTTGTCTGTACTTCTGTATTCTACACTAAGATAAAAATCATTGTACCCTTTCAAAATTTAATATTGGTCCCACTTTATGAAACTTGGAGTTTTCAAGAAGTTGGGCCATTTGTTAGGAATTAGAAATTCTTATTCTTTTCTATATGAAAATAATAAACCAAATTTTTCTTAGAATTTTCATTTTTTATATACAAAGTGGACAGTTATCTTTTATTTAAGAAAAGGTATTCACTTATCTAATTTTTTTTGACATCTCTGTTAGCAAAGATGCTGACATTTTCAGATGTATACATAATTATTCCTATGCAAGAGTAGCCTAAATTGTCACTATTGTTGCTGAGTGCTCAGTTCCCTAACTTAACAATATTAACATCCTCTTGTATTCATTAATCAGTTAGAAATATTGATAACCATATTATGCACAATTTGTATAGAGAAAATTATTTTTGTTTAACTGATGGAAAGGATATTTGAAGCATTTGGTGATTATCTGCCTTCTTCTGCATCATTTCTCTGGTATGAGTCTGTAGCAGTTAGTATTTCTTAAATATGTCAGAGTCTTTGGTAGTTTTTTGCTTGCCTTATGTAAATACTGAATTCATAAACATACTTAATAAAAGATCAAAGACAGAATTAGTTGAAGATATCCTGTATGACTATATTATTGAGAGTTCACATTTTTATTCTTGTTAATACCAACATTTTTCCCAATTCAAATCATTGATTATATAAGGTATCGTTTACTGGATCAAGGAGAATATATATGTATACTTATAAGGTTTTACCCAAAATATCCTAATATTTCCGTATAAAAATCAGATAACTAGTCTTAAGCCTAAAATCCACTTTCATCTTGGAAGTAGTCAACTCTGCTTTTTCTATAACAATGCCAGTGGTTTTCTCAATTTTGAAAGTTCTGCTGTAAGCCTGTTGTCTGTAGCTTGTTCAAGATCTGCTGAGCTCCTTGAGTTTGAATCCTGACAAATGGTTGTTCTCAGGAAGTTCCTCACAATGAGGGAGCTGTGTGTCATGTTGGAGTAATTTGCCTCTTTTCTTCCACATAAGGCAATTTACACCCAACATTTCCCTCAATCTTCTCTGAACTTTGCCATAAAAGTTCCTCATGACAGTCTAAATGGCATGGTCAAATGACAAATGGTCAATTCCATGAAGGTCAAAAAAGCAAGAATCATGTGCCAGGAACTTGGCATGCTTCTTTCAGTCATGGAGAGAATGACATCTGGTAATGTGAAGATTGCTGTGTTGTTTTCTGGTTGTAAAATGCATTATTCATTGGCAGTCTTGACTCTGGAGAGGATGTTTTGATCATCTAAATATGTGGCTTGCAGCTCAGTTCACACCTCTACTCTTTAGTCTCAATGATTGTCTTTCTAAAAACAAGGGCAAACAAACTTTGCTGTAATTTATCTCAATTTCTAGAATTACCTCTTCATTTTTTAGGATGCATTAACATGTTCCATGTGACAATCCACCCCTTCTGCAAATGTCATGTACAGTCTGCCTTTGGCCCTCTAGGACCATTTCATGTACTTTAGTGATCATTCTGGCTTTGTGATTTTTGAGCTGATTGTTTTATAGGGTCCTTGTGTCTCCATGGAAACTCTTTTCCCTTTTAGTGCCAGCGGGCTGATCTATCGGCCCTAGGGGTATGTGCGAAAAATGCCATGGGCTGATCTATCATGCCATGGGCATATCTGACTTGTTGTTTATAAATAATTTTTTATTAAATTGTCTAGGAGGTAAAATAATAAATTAAATCTTTTACTTACTCTAAAAGTGGTTGGAGTGTAAAAAATTGGTGTTAATAAATTTATATAAATGTATATTATATTGTTTTAATGTGTAAATTAACAAATATATGAAAAAACCCTTTCATTTTTCGCATATACCAGGTGATAGGGGCTGGCACTAAAAGGGTTAAACAGCTCCAATGTTCTTTCTTGGCTTAGTGCTTGCTAACTAAAAGCCTCTAGCTTTTTCTGGGTTTCATCAGCTTAAAAAACTTTATCCAGACAATTTGAACATTCATATTAGTCAGTTCAGAAGTCACTATCAGAGAAAAACACAGTAAAATGAAAACATTAAATATAAGAAAGATACACTGAATAATATGCTGTTTGTAGACTGGCAGATGAAATACATACCAAGTGTAATCTAAATACATAAGTCTATACTGGTGCTGGTTTAGTTGGAGTATTTAAATTCTCAGGAATGTTTTGTAGCACCTCATATATGTATTTGTATTGCGTACTAACCATATACATATATTAAGAATGGGTTGGTTCCTGTACCTGGTTCTCAGTGCCACTGGCTCTTGGACATTTGTATCAGCATCACGAGCTTTTATTTTGAGTAAAATATTTAGGAACCACCATGACAGTGAGACTTTTAATTTTGCACTCAAACAGTGTTCTTTGGCTGAAGCCATGACTACAATAATTATCATAATGAGCTTATCACTGAATCATTGTTATTCAGCTCTTGAAGTCATTTTTTTATTTTTTAACCAAGAAACCCATAATCAGAATGAAAGAGGACCTTTCATTCTGATTATGTACTAACTGTTTCTCAAATTCAATAAATCATAGCATGTCCAAATGTTCTAAATGTAATAAAAACCTGCAATTATACTTCACATTTTTATAACTGAAATCATTTATTTATTCATGAGATGTAATAACACAGGGGCTGTTATAGGCCAGTGGATACTTTAGTACAATTCAGCAAGCTTTAAAAGATTTAGAAGTAGCATAGACAATACGGTCCATTATAGATACCAAGTACATATCAAGAAGTAACAAAGAAGAACCAAACCAGTACCGAGAACCAAAAAAGATAAGAACCATCACATCCTTAAATATATATACAAAAGATGCAAACTTTTTTATCCATTTTTAGAATTTCTTGGTCTTATTAACTCAAAGTCTGATGGCAACTGGTGTAAAGTACTGTTGGTAATTTCCTGCTTTTAATGTCCATTCATGTGCTGAGTAGTTGTTAAAAAAATATGTGGTGCCAGGTTATGCAATCACAAAAGAGCCATATTGCTTCTAATGTGGCTGTCCATTTATTCTCTCCACACAACTCAAAAACCCATTGGCTTTCATGTAACTTCTTATTATTCATGTCTTTTGTCATAATAAATATCAACTAAATTCCAAAACTATCTTGGATATACAGTTACCAGGTCAACAAAATTGTCCATCATATCAAGAAATGGTAAGCAATAAGCCTTTATTGCCATTGGTAATTGGTCAAAGGGTATCAGGGGAATTTCTCAAAGTTTCTCAAGGAGTGTTATCAAGTCACTGCAACTGATGTTTACTTAATACTTTGAGGGTTGACCATTTTGAATGCTTGTAATAGCTTTTGAAGGGCCATTTTTACATTTATTGAGATATGTGTAAAAACAAATTAAATAGGATTATTAACTAAACTAATTTCTACAACTTCCGGCTTAAGTTGTCAAGTATGTATATGGTCATAGTTTCATATGGTAATTTAAAAATAAATGAAATACATCAGTAGTTTTCCAAGGAAAAAAGTTGTACAAAATTGTTGCTATGTACAATATAGGCTAGGATAAAGTATAATAACATGTTTTCATATTTATTTACTTATAATATAATCTTGCAGTTGGCTACAAGCCAGGTGGCAAGTATAGAAAATGAGTGAAACCAATGAACAATTATAATGCA
>WURS02292343.1:0-18659 GCA_011762765.2 Rhinocypha anisoptera
AGCCCCTGGACTTCAGCAACTAAAGCAAAACATTGATTCTCTGGGTACCAGATCTTTGATAAAAACCTATACAAGTCACAGGGAAAGGAACTAGCCTCTGACGTGTTACTTCTACACGCTGTGCCATTGGGATCAGTACTAGATTACTAATTGGGCTCCATGGATGCCACCAGCAAGTGCAGCGCCATAACAATTCAGAGTAATTATTAGGGGATGGGTACAATCAAGGCGGGTAAAACCTAGCACTAGAGTGATTGAATTTGAAATTAAATAATAGATATTAAAAAGATAATACGAAATAAAATGTCATGCTTAAAAGGGAGTTTTCTTTATAAATATGAGAAGAAGGAGGAAATAAATTATTTAATCACATAAATGTAGAAAGAATTGTGCAGATAAATGAATAATATACTCGGGAGAGAAACTCATTCAGTGAAAGAAACGTTGCAGAGATATTTCGGATATTTACTTTCCAAAATATGAATTCGAGAATTGTGCAAGATGAAAATGAGGGATTTTGATATATCTTCCTGAGATAAGATGGAAACGATAAAAGCAGAACCGAAAGGGAACTAGGAGCGACCGAGAGAATACACAGAAGCACAATAAGGTTTTAAGTCTTGGACTTAATAGCTTTGATGAAGATAGGGGAATACGACTCGCATATCAAGTAAGCTTAGTATTATAACGATAAGGAGATGGCAATTTTTCACTGTTGAAAAAAAAACTTTATTT
The DNA here is from genome assembly GCA_011762765.2 of Rhinocypha anisoptera. Classification (NCBI taxonomy): domain Eukaryota; kingdom Metazoa; phylum Arthropoda; class Insecta; order Odonata; family Chlorocyphidae; genus Rhinocypha; species Rhinocypha anisoptera. The sequence goes on from WURS02292343.1 coordinate 736, forward strand.
TGACTGGTTTTGATGTCACTGCATCATCATTAGGCCTATCTAGCAAGTAAGTTTATGTTTCGCAATATAGAATTAATCAGGTGGGAAGCTTTTTATTGAAGCGTGTGAAGTTCACGTAATGAATAAGGTGCAGCATATTTTCTTATTCCACCTTCAGATTTTCTATCAGTGGTGGTTTTTAGGCATTAACAGCAGTTTTAATCCTCTGCTTGGCAAACAGAACGGTATCCCCGCTAAGCTAGTGTTCCATAAACTTTTTTGACTGCCTTCTTTGGTTTCATAAGCCTATACCCAACGCCCTCCGATTGTGGAATTTTAAATTATATTCAGTATCATTGACTACATGCCAAAATGAGTAACATTATTAAGAAAAAAATTTAAATAATAACCAATAGTCTAATATTAACTTATTATACATCAAAAAGACAGTGTAAGCATTACAGCATATTTGCATGCATAGGACGAGTCACAGATCAAATAAAAATAAAAAGGAATAAACTTAAAAATATAAATTTTACGTAAATATTTGTTTAATATGAAAAAATAATTTTAAAAAATTTCATGACACATTTTACTTCAACTACACGTACAATACTTTCTCATGGCAGTATGAACATTTGCAATTTGCAGAAATAGAGTAATCAATTATTTGTTGTTTTGATCAAATGGGTGGATTTCATTTAGTTTAAAATATTAAGTAAATATTGAAAATAATTTCTAAAGGTCTGTAATTTATTGAGGAAATGATTAAGTAAAATTTTAATACGATGGGTGTGCTTGATACCTCGGTAGCAGTTACTCAACTTCCGAGTTAAATTTGTTTAGCAAGAGTCTTAAATCTCCTTCTTAACAGAATTTATGTGGATTTCTCTGTTTGGAAATAAGGTAAGGCTCCACTTAAACCACAGCCGAATATATGAGTTTATAAATTTAATGAAGATTTGTTTTAACCACCGCTCTTCAGAAACTTCCTTCAGTAACCATGAATTTTGAAACATTTGTTAAATCGGTTTCATTTCAACATCAAAAAATTAATTTTCCCACCAACACCGCAACTTCTTAAGTATCTAAAAATGATTTTTTTAACCCAATCTATAATATAGGTGAAAAGAAGGATTATTAAATCGTGCCGTCATATCTTTATGTAACGTCATTAAAAGGACAAAAAAGGCTCTCCGGCTGTCATCATCTACACCAGCCTTCTCTTCTAGCTCATCCAGGGAGTGAAATTGATAAGCTCACGGTGACGTAAATTCCAGTTAAATTGAATCAACTTTGAAATAAACATAGATGACACATATTTCACTTTAATAAGGTTCGTCTTATGTTCCTATAACTCTATTCATTTCATTAAAATTTCAAATTTGCAAATATTACAGATGAATATGTATGTAATATCACCCTTGATCTCTTTAATTTTATCACTGAAGAAAACATCTTTCTCAGCGAAAAACTCCACGACTGTATCTAAAAACGTAAAAAAGATATGCAGTTGGCTTTTGATAGTTAAGGAAGCGGAGGTAAAGGAAGTTTACCAGAGACCTTCGCCGGTCAGTGTTCGGTCAGGATCTTGAATATGGTGCACCCAAGCTGCCACTTTGGATCTTTTTGATCTCCTTAGACTAAAACCCTGCCCTCCAGGGGGTGGTGGAGACCATTTTGTGAAACAACACTCTAAATAAAAGAATCTATTATGAAGCAGGAGCTTCGTACAATTCTTCTCTTCTTCTGCTGGAGACGCGCAATCAAGAATTAAAGAAAATATTGCTCGGCGTAGAATAAACACCCGTTAATTAAATGTTATAAAATAATCAATTAACTATTAGTATTAGTTGAAATGGCTATAAAAAGGGAGTTGTAAGTGGATAGATGCCATCACAATCCGCACAAGGCTTCAATTAACATAAAGAATACATTTTTATCGAGAGCATATGGGACTTGATATTGCATAAATTTAAATCGTAACATCTGATATAATTGTTTTGTATTGATTGTGTATTTTTACATGTTAAAAATTAGAGGAAACATAAACGCAAGTCTACAGTTTATAAATTTGACATATAAACTTTATTTTTATTTCTTAGTCCACAATGGAAACAACTTTTTTCACAAACCACTCATAATATCTTATCAAAATGTATGTTCGGTGACAATTTTTCTGGTACTTTCAGTAGTTTTTGGTGTATATGATGGTAAACAACGTTTAATCATTTGCAATAAAATACGATATTGGTGATTACTTAAATTTGTATTCATGTCATTAAAATTCAGTATAAAAACTGAAAATTATTGTCGTACTATTTCCAAGATCAGTAAAAATATAAGAATATATAACCTTTGTCCGTGAATTGTAGTTTACACGAAAAAAAAATAAATTTGGGGCCAGATTCGGCGAAAATATTAGCCAATTCGATTTATAATTCAACGATTTTTCTGTAAACTTTAAAAATGCGTTCACTCCTGTTGATCATCTATCAGTAAGTCGAGCGTAAATAAAATCGATCGACGTCATTGTTCTCTCATGTAGCAGCTCTGTCCAATCATGAGAGTAAGTGAATACTCGAGATAGAATATTATTAAAAAGGTAACAAAGTAATAATATACTAATATGTGTCACTTCTCACACAATTGAGGTTCACCACCAAGGCTTATTTTCACTTTGTTTGGGACTGAATATTTATTGTGAGATTAAACAAGGTAGGAGAGAGGTTAATCCCTTTGGGTTTTATTTTTCCTTGACGTTTAAGAATTTGATTTTCTTATCACCGTCTCGTAGTTTTTGATTATTTTTTTATGCAAATCTAGAAAGTGACTTTGATAACACGAATTTTATGCATATGTAAATTATAAACCGTCCTTCAGCTTTCCAAGTACTTAAACTGCTAAAGGATACCTTAATTACAAATTTTGAAAATTATTTCTCCAAGTTTTTATTTGTCTGTTTAATAACTATATGCTCGCGCAATCTCCATTAAAAATTAATTATACCATAATACTCTTACGTTTCTTAACCGCAATGTCTCAAAATATGTACTCTTCAAATTCATTTCTCTGGACTGCCCCCTCTCCCCTGTCCCGTCATATTCCTAATATTCATACATATCTGGTATGTATTTATCTTTTTGTATGTATGTGCACCATTCCAAAAATTAAACAATTAACTTGGCCACTGCAATTTAGAACTAATTGTGTTATCACGCCTATTTTAAATGCCCAACACAACGCGTAACACCAATATTTCGGAGGGAAATGCACGTATTTTAACAAAGACGAAACCAAAAAATGTAAATTGCCAACAAAAAATAACAAAAGACGTGTTGCGATGACGGCCGAGTCTTAGGAAATGCATTGATTTCTTTGCGAAACAGCGCGGTATCAATGCCCGAGGCGAGACTCGGACCCGCGACCTTCAACCAAACCCCCGACGGTCGTGCTTCCCATCAGAATAACCTGGTCCAGTCAAAAAAAAACGATCTGTTGCTCTAATTTCAGGAATTGGGCCTAATGGGATCTATAGACAATTGCTGGTTTATTATTCTCCGAAATGAAGTTGTTTGTTTACAATTTTTTTTAGGACTAATGGGACTGCTGGAAACAAAACGAACAGGTGTTATTTCTACAGCTATCATTCCAGTTATCAGCTGTTCGCTATCTAACAATGATAAAAAAAAAACTAAATATGAACGGAACGCTTCGGTGTATGCCTGTATGATCTACTAAATAATCATCTAGCCGAGGGACCTACGTGGAGTGATCCAGGCACATTTATTAGGTGCCGAAGAGGAGAAACTACTAAAAGGTCCGCAGACTTAACTCCTGGAAGGTAGTCATTTCACAGCAATTTCGAGGAATCTCTACGTGCGTCACGAAGGCCGCCCGTTCTTCAAGACGCCCACTCTGTCCATTCATGGGCCTCGCTAGGGAATCGTCCCATTCTCCAGTTATGAGCCAACACTGGAAGGCCATTATTCCTCGGATAGACCCAAGTTGGTGACCTTGCGGGACGCATTCCGTTTTGTCATCGACTTCTTATCATCTCTCTCTTGCAATTTCTGAAGGAAATACGCCGGTGGCGCAGTTTCTCTCCTAACTGAACGTTCGCTGAAACTGTGACGCATTTAATCCAACGGTAGGTTCCTTAGAAGAAAGAAAATATTATTTTTTTCTTTTTTTACGGGTAGTATTCAGTTTTGAAAAAAATATTGCCTCTCATTGCGGTATTTTTTTCTTGTTTATTTATAGTTTCTGGGTAAAGATAAAGTAGCAATAATGTTACGGTAATATATACCAGTCATATTAGAGCATCAATCAGATCGCAAGCGATAAATTCAGGGTCTTATTTTTTTCATAAACGATTTTTGCTTTAATATTCTCATGGTTCTTAAAATAATTAGCTAAGTTTTAATTTAGCCTGTCTAAAACACCATCTGAACCGAACTTAGAGCGGGTTAGTCTGGTAGGCAACGTATTCGACTGATGTCCCAAAGGTCGCGGACTAAGGTGCTTTCTAGCTGTAATTCCTACGCAATAAGGTATGCAAGGTAGAACCTCATCATTCTGGTTAAATTTAACAAAAACAACAGTAGTATTTGCACAAAACTCCTGACTTCTCTCAAATAGATATTTGACCTCCATTTATCATTATCTAATACAAAGACATTTGATTTGTCATTCAGCATGAATCGTTATCAGTTCCAGGAGTGGTCTGTAATTGAAATATAAAGAATTCTGAGACCTTCCAATCTCTTTATGCTCTCGTAGTTTTTAACTCTAACATTTTCCATCACCTGTTTCTGTTATAGGTAAACTTTGAGTTAAACTGAAATTCTCCTCAAAACAGCCTTTACTAAACAATATTGTCTTAACCTACGTCAGGATGGTTTCACTTTCATATGCGTCAGTGTGGTCAACAAACAAAAGAATTCCATCGTTTCGCCAAGTGGTTATTCGATAAATCCCTTCGAATTTCAATATTATTATGTAGCACCGCATTTCCATAGTCTCCAGTCTTCTTTTCTCTAGAGCTGCTGATGTTTTTGTCTTACATCCTTAGGAAGGAAGCAACAAGACTGTAGAATTAAAATAATCCAAATATTTTATTAAAATATATCATCATTTCTTGACAACTTCGAACTTTCCACAAATGTGACATACATTTACAGGACCACTAAAATATTTATGAATTATTTTTTTAAAGAAATTTATCTTTTCAATAAAAATTTTAGTTAAAGAAAGAAACTTTCAGATCTTCATTACAAACCAAACTAATACAAAAACAAATAGCAATAGAAATTAAATAAAACCAAAACAAATAGCAGCTGTCACTAAATCACCAAAGGTTACGCATTTGATACAAAATATAATTTCACTAATTTTCATCTCATAAATCGAAGTGGTCACATACAGTCAACAACGTTTCCTTAGAATTAGAAGAGTATTTTTAAAGGCCATAACTGCTCCAAAACCGGGTAATACCACCGGTTGGACAAATTGCCGGTGGCAGCACGCCATGGCCATTGTCTGATCGAAAAAGACCAACAAGGAAGCGCTACAATACACTTTTATGTACCATATGTGACTTTTGGTGCGAATGAGTAAGTTTCCAATGTAACGCGTCGGGCGAAATTTGTAATGACATTTCGAAAGATTTGACCTCATTTCCGTCCGGTTTTATTTCATTATGCAGACACGTCCACCTAAGTTGGGGTCTATTTTCTTTTTTCCTTTAAATCTCCCGTGGTGTTTTAAGTTCCGTTTCGCAGACGAATCTTTATGTAACCGTATGGCCTTACACAATAATTAGGAATTTTGAAGGCCTCGAACGCAGGCACACTTTCAGTGGTTTTAACATCCTCGTTACCACTAATTCTGCGTAATAGGTTTTGAAGTTTTCTGTATTGTAAATGTCCTAAACATTCACTTTCCTTAAGGAAAACGGTGAAGACAGAAGTAGAATTAAAACGAGGGAATCCTTCTCGACCACCTGTGATGCATGAGGCTCTCTTTCGATATATGAATATGGTAATATTGGTAATTAATCGCTATTCATAATTAGAGCCAATCGTAAAATTCATGACCTCATGACGTGTAATAGTAAAAATTAAAATTACTATATACTCGAAGGAATGGATGCATTAATTTATTGGTTAGGCGATTGATTAATTCATGTGCCTTAAACACAACGTCATAAATTTAGAACCAGCAATTAAAAGATTTTGGCAGGTTTGCCATGGTACGTGCCTTGTTCCCCGGCAAAATAAAAATAATGCCTCGCTTTCGGAAATAGATAACAGAACATAACTATGGTAGGGAAGAATTATCTAGCAGGTTTTTCATTTTCATATCAACTACTAAGGCATATAATTTTACCTTTTAATAGATTATGTCTATTAAATATTTGTTGTAAAGTCTGGCAAATGCTCTATCTCTGATAGTATGATAAATATAGTTTTAATAAGTTTCTATGGTTTTTAACCCATTAAAAATAGGTTTAAATATGTTCCAAAAAATGTTAGCTAATGTATTAAAGCTGGCCGGCTAATTCTGGTGCCTAGCACGCTAGCTGGGTAACCCAATCGTTGCGGGCTCGAGGATATGGGTGTTGTGTTCGTGCAGATGCTATTTTTCTGTGATGTAAGAGTTTCTAAATAAAAATACCCTACTACTTATTCTCTAAACAGTAATAATACTACTACTAATATATTAACTATGATTTCCAATCATACTGGCAGTTTTCGTGACCTATATTTTCCTCATTTTATTCTGATATGAAACACCACAAATGAGAAAATTCTCCATGCTTCAGGAATAACAAGTTTTCGATAAGTATTAAGCAACTTACTGCTAGACCCAAATATTTGGAGATATACCTTTCTACCATATGGGAAAATACACTAAATTAGGCGAGAAATTGTATGTGCCAGTCATGTGCTGTCATTTCATTAAACTTCCGAAAACTGAGTAGGATTACAATGGGTTATATCATACGATGAGTTGCGTACCAAATAAAAACATAGACCTAAGTATTGTTTAGTCTATAAATATTAAAATAAATATTACTATACATAATAGAATAATTATCTCCCTAATCTTTTAAGAATTATGATTGTAATATTGATCTTCTGTCCGTTTTCACTTCACGCAATGAAACTGAAGAATTAAACAAATAGGAGCATCCTGATATGATATTAATTTCTCCTGGAACACGTTTAGCGCTTTTGTCCGAATTTCATGTCAGATAATTTGACAATCTTTGAAGTTTTCGTGAAGCAAATTCTCCATAGCCATTACGTTATATATTTGGCTTACGTAATCCAGTGTCCTGACTCCAACACGAGCTGTGTGGATGACACAAGGTCATTCTCTAAATGACGACGCTATCCCGCCGCCTGTTTAAATATATTCGAAACCTGGCTTCGTTCCACATCCAGGTTGTTTGATAGAACTTCGTTAGTTCACCGTTTGTATTCCTTTCATTAAGAGTTTTTATTATTTAGAAATAACTTTGACATTCCCATAAGAAAATTCTGAAAAATTTCAGGGTGCGAAATAAAATTCATAGCTGCTGTAATACGGTAAAATGATCATTTATGACAAGATCCTTTTTATAATAATCTCCCAGTCTTAAAGAAATGATCTTCCGTAATGAAAAGTTTATAAAATTTATCCGAGTTGATGAAGTAATAAAAATAGCTTTTCCCATGAACGAGGCAGATCCGGTCCTTCTTATATTTTTTACTAAGTCCACCAAGGTTGTAGCGATGACAATTTACGATTTTTATCTAAACCTGTGGCGTGATTTATTCACCATAGCGGGCTATTTAAAAGCCAGGCATCCATTTGATAAAAATTCACAAATCGATTTGCCTGAAGGGCCGAATTTTCTAACGGTCTCGCTTCTCATTTCTCACGGCAACGAACCAGTCGAAGGAAATTCCTGTTATTGCCTGTGGTAGAAATGAAAACATTAAGGGCAATGAAATAAACTATAGATGGGCGATTTCAAGGAATGAATCGATTCGACCAAATCGATTCGAGTCGTATTGTGTGAATCGATTCGCTCGAAAAATCAGACCCTCTAAATAGATTCCAATAGCATCATTGGAATCGATTAGAATAGGAATCGTAACAGAATCGAAAGCGTAACTGAATCGGAATCGTAACTGAATCGCAATCGTAACTGAATCGCAATCGTAACTGAATCGCAGTCGTAACTGAATCGCAATCGTAACTGAATCGGAATCATAACTGCATCGTAACTGAATCGGAATAGTAACTGAATCGCAATCGTAACTGAATCGCAATCGTAACTGAAACGGAATAGTTACTGAATCGAATCGGAAAGGAAACGAATCGAATGAAAATCAGATCACAATAATCGATTCAAAATAATCGGGAATCGAATTAAAATAATCGACTTCCGAGTGAATTGAATCGGAATCGCCCATCTCTAGGATAAACTAAAAATAGTTTCTAATAGATCCATATTCGTGTCTCCCGCTTGCGACATGTGCTCCAATTAATTTCTGAAAAATTGGTGGACTCAGAAGAATGGGAAAAATTGATTTAACATTATTTTCTTTTCTCTTGCCATCAAAACTATAGCGTAGAGAAAATCGTGAAGGGGTATTTTTCACTGTCAACTGGTATTAATTAAGGATACTCTCACTATGTGCCGAGACATACTATAAGTGTCCTGTGTGGGTGTCTCTTCATTCATTTTTGCCAAGACTTTTGAGAATTTCTTTCCCAGTAGAAATTGAAGAAAATATTTTTAAAAATCTACTCCCATAAACCAGTTTGATACTTTCTATTAATACTTCTTTCTTTTTCGATTGGTATAATTTGCTAATTGCTCCCGTTGATTCCTGCTAACTGCTCTGGAAGAGATGCAGTTCAAGGTTGAATTTGATAGATAATAAAAACCACTCTCATTTTTCAATGCCGTTCACGCCTCTTTCAGGTAGGCAACGGAAATAAAAACTTAAAGGTTTTAAGCCCTCACAAAAAAAACCATCACAGTTATCGAGGCAGGTTTCAAATAATTAACATAAGGATAAGGAAATCTAATAGGATTAAGGATGTTGATTTTACACCTATATGTATATACAATTAATGAACTCGGGCCTAACTTTGCGGAATCAATGAATTATGAACATAAAGTGCTCGATAATTGCCATAAAATGTTTATGTTAACGACCTGCGTTTCGATTTAACCATTCATCATCAGACCATTCTTCTCTATACTCATGTGTTTCTATTTAGGCACCGACCGTAAATTATTTCTCCCTGAGTAACGTTTTGGGTTGATTGTGCGATTCTTCTTTACTGTGTATAAATTAACGACATATTTTGTATTACACAAAGGTCTTTCGTCTCTATTAAGTACAGTAAAACCTCACATAGCGCGTACTCACAAGATGCGGTTTGGCTTCCTACCGAAATTTCACGTGACACGGTGTCTACTCTCGGAAAGAAGCGGGGTACCGTACTGACAAATGACTCTACGTATTTTTAAAAATGACTTTTTGATTTAATTGTACGTCTTTAGCATAAAGTAGACCGAAAAATTACTACAATTAGGTGAGTACGAATTATAAATACGAAATTATTTTCCCCGGGTAGGTTATTGCATATCCATAAAATATTTCACTGAATTAAAAAGAACAATGAAGTAAAATCGACACTCACCATTTTATATTGATTCCTAATCGCGCGATTTCAAAAGACGTGGCGATTTCAAGGAACCTATCTACCTCACTATGTGAGGGTTTACTGTAATTCCAACCTGACCTTTGACTAATATACCCGATCATAAAATATTTCCGTTATGTTAGACGTAGCCATCATCATCATTTTAAATAAAATGATCCCCTCTGAGGTTTTATTGACGTTTTACTTAAACCACGTATTTATTTGGTAGGAAAATGTATTAATCTTAATAACATCTATGCGAATAGAAAGGACGTTACTCGCACTTATTACATTATTCATCACATATTTCCGAGTGTCAAAAAGGGCGATTAATATTACGTATTTGATGTCAGAACTAGTCGGATGTCGTATCTTTCTCGGTAGAGCATGTATCTGTACGTATGAAGGTTACCAAAGCATAAAGTCTAACGCCAAACGATCCCACCACAGACTAAAGGTTTCCCCTACGAGTTCCACCCCGGCGTATTCTCTTGTGCGGTGTGGTTGAAACGCTTATGAGACGGAAAGTCTCCGTTGTGAACCGTCAACCAAACAGTCGATTAGGATTGTATTCCTCGGCTCAGCATGCGAAGTCTGTCCCGCTCTTAATTGTTGGTGTACATGACCCTCGTTCGCCCTTCTGCGGTCGGCCGATGCGAGGCTGGAAGGGAGCGAGGGGTGGAGGGTTATGAAATGAGTTCGGATTCCGTAAAAGTAACCGCTTAGAGGAAAAATGGGCCACGGTCACCTCTGGAAGGGGGGCGGGGGATATTCCTAGGGACGAGTACCTGGAGGGGGCGCGAAGTCGGCTCCAGAGGATTCGCCGAGTGCTCAAGACTCCCGCCACACTCGTTCCCTCTTAGTTTATCCCTCCGCCGCTCGGGAGATATACCTTAAATGGGATGGGAGGGAAGAAAGGAGAGGGTTTTTATTATGACTGCCATCGTTATCGGGCGAAATTGACGTGGAGCAAAAAAAATGGGAGAACCTGTTCCACTCGTCGAAATATAATGCACGTATTCCATTCGGAAGGTCGGGGAAAAACTCGAATGGAGTTTCTTCAAGGTCGCCGGATTTCCTCTCCTTTTCTAGACCACCCATCAGCGCTCGAGTTTTCTCCCTCCCCCTCACTCTTGCTCTCCTCGGCGCCCACGGCTGGGGGGGGGGGATGGGAAACTCATCAACTCGTTGACTGCCGGACTCGAGTTCTTTACTTTTTTTGACGCTGCTGTACATCATCGTCTTATTCGTTACGAGAGTACTTATGTAACGGTGTCGATGGAGTCTACGTAATAGATTAGTAAACTTCTCGTCGAGACACGGGGGGCAGCGAGATGGCGAAAAAAAAACAAAAAAACTGCTTGATGCGTGCAATGATTTTTTAGATGTCCTCATCTACCTCCATGATCATAACAAACTGTTAAAGCTAAAACGCTTTTTGTCTTCATTCCCTTTGGACACGTCCGGGAGAAAGGAAAGATTTTTGAGGCTGTTTTGAGTACGTTGACCTTATCTTCGGTCACAGGCTTTGCGTTGCATGAGTTCTGAAGAAAAGATACAGCCTCTATCCAAAAAAAGGCGATTTGCGACTACGGATTAATTGATATCCACACATTGACGCAGCATGCGCATCTAATCTTTCGCCGCAAATTGAGTCATTTCTACCGCGAGAGGTGGTTACGACTGTAATAACTCAAACACCAGCGGTATTCTGATTTGCGGTCCTTTTTTGCTATACGAAGGCCGCCGTGAAGATGAAGGGGTTTTCAAGAATCGCGCGTTAGTACATCCTTCCAAGAAATACTTTTGGAAGCGAGTCAAAACATCGCTCTTATTGTATCACAAAACTTCACATGTAGTGGAGAAAGAAATTTTGGGACGAAGGCATTCCAAGGCAAATGGCACGACCAAAAATTCGAGGTTTTTATGTTGTCGAAATGGAGGTCAAAAGCTGGTCAAATGGAGGATAACAAAAAGCACAATTCTGAGAAATTAAGCTGAGATTTAATGGATTAAATTGTTAATTGTGATTTTTATTAGACTTATGGAGCAAGGTGGGAAAACTATATACCATAGTTAATAATAAATTTCTCTTAGGTATACTCTACATTAACCTTACGAAATTCCTTTGCTTGTATTAGGAATGACAAATAAAAACTAAAATTATTTTAACGTCGGTCTTCTTGGATTTTCCACCGACTAAGGTGGCCGACCGGATAATTCTGGCCGACGTTTCGACCATAGATTCGTAAGTCGAAACTTCGGCTAGTATGGTGCCCCTGACCCGGTGGAAAACCCGAGAAGATTACGTCAACATCATTCGCCGGGAAAGCACCAGATTTTACTTCAAAATTATATTAGTTATTAACTCCACCGATAATTCTAATTTTAATCAACGAGAAAAATAAACTTACCAAAAACAAGGTGAAGCTCGAAGACTCCACTGCTTCAAATTCTCCTCCAATTCTTGTTATTCCTAAGAAGAAGAAAATGCGTGATTAGCGACGAAATGTTAATAACAGAATGCTGCACATACTATACGTCACATTCTATAAAGGTTCAAAAGCAGTATATTTGAAAATTTTAATATTACTGCTATTCATAACACAATTACGGATCATACACAGGTTCTCACAGTTGGAGAAATAGAAACAGGACATTTTTTACTTGTAACTTTGTTTTATTCAGACCATGGTTTCGTTGCGTCGCAACATCATAAGAGGTTGTCATAATTACTCTCTCATTTTTTCTGATCACATTTTTATTGTATATTCCCTGCTTAAAAATAAATGTTTACATAAAAACAAAGATAAAATAATTTTAATAATTATTAGCTTTTTTGAAATTTACTATTTTAGTAAGCGATCTTCTTCGTTCCTCGCGACCTATCTTCCGCCCAACACGCTCTTCAACATCGCTTAATGGCTCTTAGTATCTCTAACTCTCACTTTTACAACTTTCTTTTATTTATTTCATTCCAAAAGCTTCTGCCACATCATACCTAACCCCTAAACGTTTATTTTTTTACATTAATTAAACCGAGGGACACACTGCAAAAAATGTATTTCTCCCTAAAGTGAGCCCACTTATGCAATTAAATTCATTACTGTTTTTAACTCTTTCTAGAATTCAGAGATATTCTCTTCAATCCGGAGTCGTTAAATGTCCTTAATTTCTAAAGTTGGAAGGAAAACGTTATGAAATCGTTCCCGACTCAGAGCGACCGCTCGACAATCAATTTTTGATTGAAATGCTTGGATAATAATCGCCGCTTGTCCATGCGTGTAGACACGTCATGCACCTGGTGAGCTTTACCCAACCGTCGGGAAATAAATTTTACCGATGTCGGTTCTCTGGGAAAGGTGCGAGATGTAGGGCGTCAGGCCACGTCAGGAATCCCTGTTGTCGAGGAAGAGACGTAGAATGAGAGAGAGAGAGAGATCAGGGTGTGTGGTTATTATCACGGTGACACCAGCGAGGCGTGTCGTGCTGTCAGTCGAGTTGGGGGGAGGGGGGGGGAGGTCGGTAGGTAGTCGCGTGGTGAGGGAAGAGGTGTGGTGGGGGGGGAGGAATGAGGGGGATGCGGCGTCAGCGTGGGGATTGCGATGCTGGCGGCGGTGGGGAGGGGCGAAATCCTGCCCTCCCGCCCCGGTGAGGTGAAGTCGTGCCCGCGCTCCAAGCCCTCCACCCACGCGTCCACGCCTCTGCGTTGCCGCAGTTGGTGGAGAGCCGCGGGAAAGTCCACGAAATACCATCGAGACTTCCAGATCCGTGAGCAGAGTCGGAGTGCAGAAGTCGGTGTTGCTCAGATAAGAAAACAGCTCCAAGTCGTCCTAGGTCTGGAATGCTGCTACCTCGGTTCACATAACTGGCATCGAAATTCAAGCGATTAATTTTTGGTGGGAAGAATTTCCATTCCTTTCTATTTGTGAGCCACTCCTCGAATTTCTTCAAGGGACCAGTGGTATGTAGGTGAAGTCAGCAACTGGTATCCGTAGAACTAAGCTATACTGTCAATGTCGAGAGGCTTGAGATCTACAATCGGCTAAATAGTATCTAATTCAAAAGCCGTTTATGGTCACGTTACATATAGAAATCATTTCACTCCCGTATTATTTTTTATAAACTACCAAATACTAAGATACAGTCATGTAAAGGAGTGTCCTGTTAATATAGGTTAAGGAATTAAGTCTCATTTTCTCTGTATTAGAATAATTATTTAATCGCATAAAGGAATGAACAATCGAGCACACCGCTAGCGTGAGACAGCAAAAACTGGATTCATTTGTAATTAAGTTTACCCTTAGAATATTCAGTCGATGGATTCTGGTCGTATCATCCAACCACTCGCATCTATTCCAACATGTATTAGGATAGCTGGCAAAAAAAATATAGATTTTATGCACTCTTCAGTTGTTTAGAAAGACAATGACTTCCAATAAGGAACAGCTAACCCACTACTGTTACTACTACTAACGTCCTGTTTCTACGCTAAGTGGAGTCTTATGTCTTCTGTGATAACCTAAAAGCGGAACACAAGACCGCGCTCTGCTTCGCTTCTTATTCAGCTCACTTTAATTGTCCTGAATACTAGTGCGGATTCTTGTTTTAGTGTGCTGACTGAAAATTGCTCTTCCTCCACAAAACAATTTTCCTAATATTGAATTCAATGCATTTCGACTTCTTCGTAACGATTTTACCTTTTCAAGTCACGCGAGTACTCTATTAAATTTCACTCATGCCTCAATCTTATGCAAACGTACAAAAAGGTCGTTCACCACGAGGTGGACTTTAAATCCCGAATCACGTCGGGTGGAATGGGCTACACAAGCATGGTATGCTTCTGGGGTTCTAATCAAAGATCGGTAACTGATGTTTGGCACGTGCTTTGGTCAAAATATTTGCACGGCGATCGCTGGAAATATGAACAACACCGGGCCGGGGAGAAAATATATTTCTTACGCGGATCACGTGCAAATGCTCCTCCCAGGTGGTCCTAAGGATAGGCAGGGCAAACTCCAATCCTTTCATAGAATACAACCACTGTTCCGTCAACGGTTATGTATGTGTGAGTGAGGATGTATTATTTCGTATCTATATCACATGTGGATGTGGAGAAAATGTTTACAAAAACAATAAATTGGAGGAAAAGCAGTTGAACCATTATCAGTATTAACACCACGGCTTTAGATTAGGACCATCCAAGTAGTCCTATGACACCAAGAGAATTATTAGTACACCGGCATGTTCACAACTGATATTATGTAAATAACAGGAACCTAAGCATCATCGATTTATAGGACTGTAGGTCATCGGTCTTTAAATTTCCATTGTACGAGGTCATTTCAATTTAGAATATTATTATACCAACATTATTCTGAACTTCTCTGAAAATTGGTTGACTGAAGCCCCCTATTTTTCCCATTTATCCAATCACTTGAATTTGCTCTATATCCCGTAAATACATAATATGGCGAGGGGTATAACGTAGCATGATGTAGGGCTAAAAAAACTTGTCACTGAAGAAATAGGTTAAGCTTAGATTGGAGGTTTTTGATATATATTGGCGGAGAGGGTTGTAAAAATACGATTGAATTGGAAGAACGGCGTATGAGTGCAGTAGGAATGGTAGGAGAGGACAGAATGGGAGAAAAATCTGGAGAAGAGAGTGAAAGAAGAAGGAAGAAGTGTCAAGAGGTGATGGCACAAGTGTATCGAAGTACTGGAAGGTATAATTTTGGGAAAAAAAGCAGAGAAGGAAACGTAATGGGCATGTTAGATGGTATGAAGGAGGCAGAAAGTACTCAGAACTTAAAACTGAACATTATTAATTTAAAATCAAAGGTAGAAAGGAATTTTAGAAATTTTAGGTCCATGGAAGCCTCACCGGTGATTATTTTTAACAACGATTAATAGCTGCCATCAAAAAACTAACCTTTAACTGATTGGAAGCCCACGCAAAATTTTTCCAGTGGTCTTACTCGTGGGACCTTTAAACTCTTTTTCAAGAACAGGAACATTTGATGTACGGAGTTGATGTAATCGTGCTATCTGAGTGAGGCGCCTGGGAACTTGTGGTCCATCTCTACTTCTTCTGAACTGCCCCTTCAACAAGTACCTCAAGTGGAGACCGAGATAGCTGTGAAGGTAGGCTCGTCAACCGCCCCGGGGATCGAACCCAGAGCCGATTACCACCTCCTCTTCCCTTCTCCGCTCCGCCTCCTCAGCTCGTCCCGCTCTCCCCCTCCCTCCCGTCACTTGCTTCGTCACCCCTTCCCATCGCCCGGCCGTACACTCGCCGTGGGTGCAAAGCATTCCCAGAAAACGCTTCGACTTGCTTCCATATTTGGAGCGCGGTGTGGATTGGCGGTGGCTCCCGCCGCGTCCTCGACCCGGCTTTCTCTCACCAGGGAAGGGGATAATGCTGAGTGGGGAAGTGGGAAGGGTGCGGAGACATGGAGAGGCAGAATACCAGCTGAGGTGCGAGAGGTGGAATGGGAAGGGGACGACCTCCAGTGACCTTTTCATCAAAGGAGTCGGTCGTCTATGTTTATTTCTCAGTCCCCCCCCCCCAACCCAGAAAGGATGGGACGGAATTTACAACACCACGTCATGTTATTCATTCATTAATAAATATTTCGGTTCCTTTAGATGTTGTCTGTAGCCCTCCGTTCTTCAGTGGACGATGATAATTCTCTGAACACTCTTATTTCTTACATTCCTCTTAATTTGTTTTACGCGTAAGCCACTCGATCCACCCTCGTAGGGAGTCCCATTCTTTGAGGTCCATAACAAGATCATTGTGACTCAATCTGTGACCGATTCACGCAATTCTCCTTTTACGTATAGTACTCCATTTCGCCGTGCCCCTTTAACCCATCTGTATTCTCCGTTCCTCATTTTTTTATCAGTCTTCATCCTTCGGCCTCAGCGCCATGTCTCCAAGGAACTATGGCATTTTTCCTGGTCTTTTATCCAGTTATCCAGCTGTTAATATCTCTATTCCTAGAGTGCCGCATTCCACGTGGCTATCTTTAACGTTTTCCGTCATTGTTCGTCACGCTTTTACCTTTTGGTGCATTTTTCCTCTTAATCATGAACTCTGGTTTTGTGCCTATGCATTTGATTAGGGACTTGTTTCTTTCATTCGATGCTATATCGATTCAGCGGTAATTTGAAAATTATATTCTTATAGACGAACACTGAATTCAGATACCCTGTACTATAAGCAAATATTATACTTATTTATTTCTGTTGGATGTCATAGTCTTATTTTAATAGCCTTTTAAATCTGTGACGCGATTTTTGATGTTTAATGATGTGGCTATCAAAAGTTCGTATTTATTTACCTTCAAGGCCACTTTGGAGAATTTTAATGCTCTCAAGAAAGTTGATTTTGGTTGATGTATAATTACAGATAAAAAGAAAGGTAACAAGTATTATGGTACAGGTGGGCAACCTTTTCCCGTGATGGTGACACGAAATAGTGAATTTAATGATAAATATGAACCATAAGTTGAAAAATTTTACGTCGAACCTTTTTTGTCATGTATCGACTGAATCCGCGTCTGATGACATTTATTCCGATGGCCCACTTAAATTTACCAACAGAAATGGTCTGCTTTTGACTACCAAACCAATTACAATATTTCCCCCTAATGAGGATGGAAGGAGTAAGTACAGAACTGGTTTTCAACAAAATTGTTTTCGGTACGACTGTTTTCACTTTCAGTTTTTACTTTTTCATGATAACAACACGCACTGGCAACGAAATGGCTGCATCTCAAATGGATTAAAGTTGCGAGAACAAAGTTGTTCTTGTCCTTGATGAAAGGATAAAAAACTGGTGAATTGAACCACATAAACCCACAACTGGAACCATAAAATAGAAATTTATTATGGCTCTTGTCAATCCAAGCTCGAGTTACGTAACCTCGCAGGAAAGCAACGCACGCAGCGGAACAAAAGAAATTAAGGTGCTAAAATTCTTGGACAGAACATTCCCTCGAATTGCATTATAATTCTAAGAAGATTTCTCATCTCTTCTAAAACTCTCGTCCGATTTCTTCTCTCTCTCTCCCTCCCCCCCATTCCCGCCCACCTGTTTCTTTCAAGTTACCTCCCCTCGAACAACTTCCCCCCCCACTTCTCGTCTGGCACTTCCAGTCCCCCCACGGCTCACCTCCCCGCCCCCCCCTCCCCCCCCCCCCCCCCCCCCCCCCCCCCTTCCC
>WURS02292562.1:0-18654 GCA_011762765.2 Rhinocypha anisoptera
AACTTGATAAATTGTGGAAATTTATCAAGTTGGTTTTTTCATTTCGCTAAGGGTGCATTCTGTTCCACAGCCTTTTCAACAAGACAGTTTCAATTGAATAGCTTTTCATAATTTTCACATTAATGGGAAGTGAAACAATGTCTACTTTTTTTTCTTTGCCTCATCTTGTTTTTTCTAATGTTTCCCATTAGATATTAATAATGTTTTATTTTCATACTTAGTTGAAATTTATGAACATAAGTTTGGAAAGCAACTGCATGAATGACTACTTGCAAGTAAGGAATGGTGGAACTCCAAAGTCTCCACTTATTGGATCATACTGTGGGAACAATATTCCTGATGATATACAATCACAAACAAACAAACTGTGGGTGTTTTTCCATTCAAACATAATAAATCAAGCAAGTGGATTCAAGATACTTTCAGAGCCTGTTACAGAAGGTAATTTATCATTATTTATAAGATATTAACTTTTTATTAGTTATGGCAATGGCATTATTATAGTGAACATAATATATGTATTGTGTATGTTCTCAGGGTCAGAAAAATTGGTCTGTTATTAGGTTTTGGTCGTTGTTTTGTGGTAGAGTTGGTTTTCAAATATAATTCAAATAAATTGTACTGTTTTAGTGTAAAAATGTTTCATATTTTAACTTTCTCTATCTGTCTTTTAAGTACTCAGGGAGGATTTTTTTTATACTTATGAATTTTCAAAATCATGGTATCAAAATATCACAATGATTCTTTAGGGTAAGGTATTAAGGAGTCCTTAGCTAATTAGATTTGACTTGTATTTGTTGCATATACCAATTACATTTGTCATCTGCTTTGAAATTGGAGCTCTCTACTTTCTAAACTCATAATGCCATTTTACAAAGATATTTTTGAAGTGTGTAATCAGCATTAGGAAACCTAGATAATGCAAAATGATCTTTCTTTCATAACTTATCAAAGACAATAATGCAATGAAAACTAACTTTATATATTGGTCTTACCAAACAGTAGAGAGAATTAGTTCTTTACTCTATGGAAATTCATAAAAATATTCATGTTCTAACATTGTTATTAATTAAAATATTAGGAATGCCTTTTATTTAGAGATGTAATAAAAAAAGTATCACATATTATCTGTTTTCTTTTTGAGATAACTTATTTATATAAAATATTTTGCTTTTGTGACATCATAGTTTTTACATCTTTGTTTATAAGATTTTATTTTTATAATTAGTTCTAAAATGTCATATTCTACTTTTGGGCTGTTTTTTCTGAACTCAATAATTTTATCTATTTAACAGTTATATTACTTATAACTTGTCACTGACAAATTAATTAAATTTTTTGTGAAACTGCATTTCCTTGGTTGTATTCTTATATAAAGAGCAGTCAAACAGTAAAATAGCTTCTTGTCCTATTCCTCCAAGGGCATAGGAGGATATAAATAAAAGTCCCCAATTGATAGTACCACAAATGGCTGGATTTCATTCCTTTTTTCTTAGATTTTGACTTTCAAAGATATTACATACTGCACATTTTCTACTTTAAAATCTTCACTCTTCTATTTTATTTGATTTCAAAGGTTGCAAATACCATCTGCAATATATTAGAATCACATGTCATTCAAATTAAATTATATATATCTATTAACCCCTATGCTGTGGGATACGTTCATCAAGGCTTTGGCATGCAACTGTGGAGAAGATGTTCATGAACGTATGACCACCACCTTTGAACCCTCCCTAGACCCTCTCCAAATTTTATGGCAGGTCATTTCCATAAAGATTCGAACAGTCACAATTTCCTATTGTTCCGGAATAGGGTTTCCCTTTGAAGTGCCATTTATGACGGTTCCCGGACCTAGGGTGAGTTTGACAAATGCATTCCATCCGCCAAGATTTGGGAAATTGTTTTCTGACCCACCCATGTCATTTCCCTTAGTTATTGTAACTTCAGTAGAATTCTGGTTATAAATGAAAACATTTACGTATTGTCTGATATAAAATTACTCAGAAATTAACAAGGAAAATAAATATAGAATTCATTTTTCGATATATTCCTGCGTGAAATATTTTGACTATAGTCAATCATATCTCCACTACCCCCTTGGAGGTAACTGGGCTATGTGGTCAAAAGGGTCATCCCAGGTCTTCCACGTAATTAACCTTTGTCAGAAATAGAAGGAAAGAGTGCCGCAGTTACTTTTCTCCCACACAGAGTCAACACAAAGAAACAAGTCTTCTGCAGCTGAGGGATTAAATGCAAATAGATGGATATCTATTGGTAGATCATCTATGGATAGACATTTATAGACATGACATAGATATCTATTTGCTTTTTGGGAATGTATTTTTTAGTAGGTTTAAAATTATTATTATAATGCCTTAAGGCATTGTTTTAGTTGATATAAATTCTCATTTGTAGGTTGTGGAGGAATCATGCATGCAAATAGGGGTGAAATATCCTCTCCTAATTACCCCAAGCAGTATGATAATAATGCTGAATGCACATGGGAAATTATTGTTGATCAAGGATATCACATTGGACTTACTTTCATTGAACGATTTCAACTAGAAGGTAGTGGAAGTTGCCCTCAAGATTTTATTGAGGTAAGGACAAAACAAATGGGTAATGAATGGTTTTATCTTCAGTGAATTAAATGAGTATTCCATATGACTAAAATAATAATATACTCGTAATGTTTCCAATAAATTAACAGAGTCAACATTTGGCAGTAATTGTACAAAATTATGTGAGCTAGCAGTGTCTAAATAAATTATAGTAATCCTTTCAATTTGATCCAATAGATTTTTATGGCAGTATGAATAACTCTTGTATATTAATTATTAGTAACTTACATACCCAAAGCATCCTCCAGTTATTATTATTATTAAAATTAATATATTAAAGTCCTAGTTTATCTGTACCAACAATTCTTCAAATACTCATTTTCATTAGTGTAAAATACTCCACGGATTAGGTAATATATGATTGTGTACACTCTCCCTACAGGAAAACTGTGATATCTACTTTCACTGAATCATACGTTGAATTTAAAAAAAAATGATTCAGCAGTAGTCCAGGGCCTCTTTACTGTATGAGTGCTCTCCTGAACACAATATTGAAAGTCCATTCTATATACTCTTTTTCACTTTACTTACTCCCTGTGTCTCCTCAATTAACTCTCTCCATTAACGAAATGCATTAATGAATCATCCTATAAATTGAATTAAGGCTCCTCTAATATATAAGGGATTATGCATTTTAAAGAGTTAATAAAGGCATTTTATTTCATTTGAATACAGTGGTTACACAGATTATTTGTATTAATTTATAACTAAATTCTAATAGGTTGCTTAAAAGTTAGGTCCTTGAAAGCTCATAAAAATTGTACTAGTCAGAAAATTTAAAAAAAATCTAAAAAATTGAACTAGCCTTCACAAATCTACCAGCCTATAAATCTACCATTTAAATCTATCTAGATTTAAATGTTAATTAATTTCACACTTGTGTTATGAACTGAATGGCAAGAAATAATCTATTTTGATCAGAGATAGAATAAATTCACATTGTTTTGACAAAGAAATTAGATTTAAATTCTAGAACATTCAAATTTCTTATAATTTATAATCTAATTTAAGTCATCCATACTCATGAAGTTTCAGATAGTTATAGCAAAATGAATTTGGAAATTGAAATTTGGAATTATATAAAACTTTTCTAAAATTTTGTTGTTATCGCTGAGGTGATAATTTATAATAAATGAGAGAATTATTTTTGATTATATTAGATATTGTTGATAATTTACACTTTCATATTACTAATCAGTCAATATAAAAATCAGCATTTTTTTGTATATGAAGCTCATGTTTGTCCTGGGATCGTTTTTTTTCATATTTCTTTGACCTCCCTGTATTAATAATATCGTGACTTACATCCATATGACCTATTCGAAGAATTCTACATGTCAATCTAAGAGTGACAGAATACATACATAATCATCATTAATCGTCATACATTATCAATTTATAGGTGTTTAATTTTGGGAATGAAACTTGGGTTTCATTGGGGAAAGTGTGTGGTAGAAATTTTCCACCTTCTTTTAATTCAACTGGAAATCGTATGAAAGTGCTGTTCCGTTCCAATAACTCTACAAAAGGTGATGGATTCAAGGTAAGGAAGTGCTTTTATAATTTGTAATAAGTAATTGTATGGATTTGTATTCTATATTATTGAGATTATATTTGAAATTTTATAACCATTCTGGTATATTTATAGGCAAAATGGAGTGTTAATTGTGGTGGTTTGATAACTGATACCAGAGGTGTATTAACATCTCCTGGGTACCCTCAAAGGTATGGGAATGACTTATTCTGTGAATATACCCTTTCAGCACCTGGAGAACATATAAGAATAGAGTTTCAACATTTCAATCTTGAATCAGGTAAGTGCTCTTAACTGAAAAATTTAGTTTATTAATAGCAAAACAGGTGTCAGCTTCATTTGAGGTGACATTCCAAATTAAGTGTATTGTCAAGAAAATTGCATTGCCTTCAGCTTAGTCTTACAACTAGTTATTTCAAGAAATGCCAGAAGCTTCATTAGTCTCTCTGAGGAATCACTTCTCCCATATACCACACCTCCTCCTTTGCCTTTTACAATGGGCCAGATCACACAAGAAGTTAACAAAAAGTCTGATTTCCAAATGTTGTCCATGGAAATTATCAAGTTAATTTTGAAATTTTAATTTTCAAGCAGGATATGACATACTTAAGATTTAAAAAGTTTATATAATATGTAATGTAATTGTGGTATTATAATTTATCTTCTTCTCTTCACATAAAAATAATATTCTCTTCACATAAAAATAATATTCTCTTCACTACAGTCAGTCATTATAAAAGACTTGGCGTATTGACCCTGACAAAGTGACCCAAGCTGTTCTATGAAACAACCAAATTTGGTTGATTTAATTTTCAGGTTATTTTTCCTTTCATTTTTCAAGAATTTGTTCTTCCCTTATGCAGTTCATGGACACGGTATGAAGATAAGAATATTTTACTGAAATTCTTCCCATTATCGATGTCTTCCACTCATGTGAATGAGAGGCACCTAAGCAGCAATTTTGCCAATATTGGCTTCAATTTAAGATACATTCTTATATGTCAGGGGTTTGCTCTACTGATATGCACAATTTTGATGTCAATATTTCGT
Organism: Rhinocypha anisoptera; assembly: GCA_011762765.2. NCBI lineage: Eukaryota > Metazoa > Arthropoda > Insecta > Odonata > Chlorocyphidae > Rhinocypha > Rhinocypha anisoptera. Next base: position 5,209 of record WURS02292562.1, read on the forward strand.
GCACATGTTATTGAAACTTGACAAATACATCCTTGCAAGAAGTTTGTACAAATTAAATCAACAATTGTATGAGTGCTAATCATGTACATTTTGTTTGTCACTATCATGTTTGTTTGTTATTTTATAATTATTATGTACTTTTATTTTCCTTTGTAGACCCAATCTGCGTTTATGATAATTTGACTGCATATACAACTGAAGGAAGAGGGTATATGCCTAATCAGTTTGGACCCTACTGTGGATTAAACATGCCACCAATGATTCGAGGGCTTGGTAGGATCAGATTAGTCTTTCAGACTGATTCTTGGGTCCAGGGAACAGGATACCTTTTGAAGTACACAGTTGAGGGTAAGTTTGCAGTATATTATTTAATCTGTAAATATTATCAAAATGCATAAAAGATATATGAATAAGGGTTTTGGTTTTTGGTATTAGGAATCTTAAATTCCAGTTATATAAAAATGGATATTATTGCCACTTATTTAATTAAATTTGGAGTTAGTTAGGCTCAACCCCTAGATGTTATCAACCCTTTCTATCTATTGTGCCTGAGATTTACTCAGATTTCAGATTTACCTTACCATTTGAAGTATCCGACAGGACCCTTTAGGCTGTTGTTTTTTGGCACACTCAGGATATTTTTTTGGTACATTGTATTTTTCTTCTACTTTTGATCCTATAATGCACAAAACAAATTTTAAAAATAATTTTTTGTGGATTTGAGTTTTGTTTGTAGGAATTGACAAAAGTAGAAGAATGGAAGCTATAAGCAAGGTAACCGATTACCCATCTTATGCAGCATCCTGTCTGGGATGAATGGGGGAGATTGTTCATTAGATTTTTGCATTGCCTGTGAAAATATTTAGATCAGGATAAATTATTTTATACATTATTACTCTAATGAAATTTGAGTGAGTGGTCTTATTTGAAGGCCTGACAAAGTCATGATCGTATTATGCTATCTCTGTTTATAAGAGGGGTCTCTGCTTGGGAGTCCAGTTGGGTGGTTCTTGTCAAAGCAAAAGAAAGAGCTATGAGGTGATGAATCTCATACTTAGTTTCTGCTCTGGGTTGATTGAGGTGCAGTGTCTGTTCATTAGATCTTCCTTCAAAAATGTTTTGATTAATTGTTGAAGAACTAGGAGAATAAAAAACTTGGCAATTTCTACTTATTTTTTTATTTCTCACAACCATGGTTTCATTGCTAAGCAACATCATCAATGGAAAAAAAATATTACCCAGTATATATACAATTCCAGAAAGGGAAGGATGTGGGAAAGAAATACCTTTCCTCTACCCATATCCAAACCCTCGCACCTCCTTGTTGACCCTACCCCAGGCAAGCCTCAATGGGCCCCCACCACCTCCTCCTTCCCTTTCCCTCCAGACACCATCCATTCTTTTACCAATTCCTAATTTCTTTCAATTTCTTACTACTAAAGGAATACTTTCTGCTCTCAGAATTTTCGTTCAGTAGTTTTTGGTGAAACATTCTTTTTAACAGTGAAAATAAATCATTTTAAATATGACATGACTTTATAAACAATATATTGATGAAACACTAAATCATCAGAACAATAAGCATATTCAAAATTTTAATGAATAAGTATGGGCCATTTTTCTCTTTTAGATCAATATGTATTTTTTTCTTTTTAGCATGTGGAGGATATGTGACTACCCCAACAATTTTAACTTCACCAACTCATGAAAATCGTTACTTTAATGGAGTAAATTGCACCTGGGTGATTCAAGCTCCAGAAAATCAGGTTGTGGTTCTGCAGTAAGTGTTTGAGTATTTAATAATATATTAAAATCACCATTTCTCCTCATTTATTACCATTATCAATTCCTTATGTCTGTAATTCCCTATTATTCTTACATTAATGATGACATTTTCAACAAATTGCTAAATAGACTCCTTTTGCATGATTATCATGTTTCAGTTATATTGCCATAATTATAATTCATGTCAAATAATAATATAGTTTAGATACTTTGACATTATTTTGATAAATTAATAACATAGTTTCCAATATTTAGTTATCATCTTATTCTTTAGATAACATGTTTTGGTAATTGATGTGGTAATAGTTAACATGAGATGTATCAGAAAGAAAATTCCAGAGCCCTATAAAATCAATCTAGAAAATTAATGGAATTTTGTCAAATATTTATGTTATTGGGGCCTCCAAAAGTATGTAGCACTGACAACTTTATGCCGGTAAGGTTTTCAGCTTTGTTTGCTAAGGTTATGCATGCATGTGCTATGGGTTAGCATGCTTTTGCTATGGTTAGCATACTGAATCTTATTCTAAGAAGTATAGTGTGAAGAAGAAAGCTGGTTTACTAATAGGTTGTACTCAATATGTGGTATCAGGCTAACTGAGGGTAAAGTTATTGAGAAAGGAATTTAGTTGAAATTGGTTGTGTGAATCCTGCAAAGCATTGATTGATATTTTCATGGATTAGGTGTGACACTGGGAGAAGGGGATTCGAGAAGACTGGTTATTTTGAGCACTTCAGCTAAATCACCTGAAAATATTTAATTTATTTGATGCTGCTTTAAATCCAAGCTCCTTTGCCATCTATGTATAATATTTGTTTATTTCTTTACTTAGTGATTTAGTTTTTTTAAATATAAAGATTAAATTACTAAAACATTGTAAAAAGATGTTAAAACTGTTGTGATCTATATCCACACCACCCTAAAGTGCAGAGAAATGTTATACAAGCAACATAATTTTTAAAGGTAATATATATTTTATATATGATGTGGAAATGATGTTGCTGTATGATGAGAGATATTGCTGTTTCATGGTAGGTTTAACATAGGTGGAAGTATTGACCTTGCGGCCCGAGATAGAGGTTTACACTAAGGAAGGTAATGCCAGAGTTGAACATAGCACAATTGATGGAGATGAATGATAAGGCATAGAGGAAGGAAATAAATATGTTAAAATAGATAGAAAATCATCATATATGTAATGCAGCCAAAGGAGGTATTTGAGTAGATACTTAGAAGGAAAGATTTTCTGTGAGAGGTCAGGGATGAGATGAGTGTTAACCTATTCCTCATGGCGCAGTGCTAGTTTTGTAGATTTTAATTTATGCCAGATTTAAAAGAATTCTAGTTGAGGATAAAGTAATAAATGTCAAAATGGAATTCAGTAGTTTTTTGTTAGTTTTTTAGAAAGATAGCCGTAATAATGTCCCTGTCCAAGTTAAGGGAAATATACCTCAATTAGTTGAGAAAATCAAAGAATTCATAGGTGACTATCCTCTCACACATCTGTCACAGACATGGCCATAACAAAATAGAAAAAAAAATAGGTTCGGTTAAAAAGTCTCTTTTTAACCGAGCCCTCTCCATCTGTGACAACAAGTCAATTGAAATCAAGAAACAACATCTACTCAAAGTTTTTCAAGGCAATGGCTTTCAATGAGAAGCTATTTACAAAACCACTCGAAGGGAGGAAGAAAAACAAAATTTGGCACCAAGAAGGAATGACGAGATGACCACCACGGAGAATAAGGTGAACGCCACCTTTGCCATAATACCCAACGATGGTGGAACCATGGAGAAAATATCCAGAGTCCTTGCAAAGCACAACATCATCACCAGACTCACCTGCGTAACAAAGACCGCTGACCTTCAATGCAGAGCCAAAGACCAACTGCCGATGGAAACCCAAAGCTGCATGTTCGAGGTCCGATGCGACTGTGGGAAGGCTTACATTGGACAAACCATGAGGGCACTTAAAATCCAGATCCAAGAACACAAAAGAGCAACAAAAAATAAACAAGCATGCCTTTCAGCCATTGCTGAGCATTTCTGGGAAAACCCAAACCACAACATCAATTTCAAAGAAGCCAAACTGATCAAGAAAGAAAAATGCTACTTCCCCAAGCTGATTTGTGAAGCCATTGAAACTGCCAAGAACAAAAACAATTTCAAAAGAGAGGAGAGTTTACACCCTCTCCAATTCTTGGAAACGTTTCCTCCAAAAATCTGGTGAAACAACCACTGAAAATGCACCCACCTGAGGACCAATCAGAGCGCAGCTTGTGAGGCTTAGATGTGTATATAAAGATGGTCAAAATCTGCATAGACCACTTTGGACCTGAAGATGCTAGCTGCAATGCTGGAGAAACTGTTGTCCCCACAACATGGACAGATGCGGAAGAAACCTTGGAAGAAGTGAATCTTTATACTTGTCATTTCTACATAATATTTTTTGCACCACAGTACACAAACTGAACTTCTGTTGTTCTTGGGGTCCAGTGAAAAATGTTCCCATGCTTTGGAAGGCATTTCTGTTAGCTAATATAAGATGAAACTCAAATATACTATCACCAAATTTTCTATCAAAAAGAGCCAGGGTCATTGAACAGGAAACAATGCCACCATGGTGGCCATAGCTGCTGAATTCTCTGTTTTGTCAAAATGTGGATATATCATATCTAAGATTGAAATACATTATAAAATATTTCAAGCTGATAAATTTAATATATAATTCCTTATTAATAATAATTTAAAAAATAAAAATAGTTTCATTTATACTTAGTATCTGCATGAGGCACTTCAATCTCTAAGCTGCCAAAATTAAAAATCCCTGTTCTGGATCTCATTTTTACCTTGTGTCTTCAGATCTTATTTCAGTAGCAAATGAAATTAAAGATCCATGGATCTTTGGATCTGACCATCCCTAACATATATGTAAACACACATGCCATCATACACACTGCAATTTCTAACTAACAGCATGTATATATTCCTTTATTTATTTTCAGATTTGAATATTTGAACCTAGAGAGAAGTGGTGTATGCTCATATGACCATGTGTCTATTTACAATAGTGCTTTTGTTGATTCAAGCAAACGGCTTGCTCGTTTTTGTGGAAATTTAAATTCTCAGCCTCCAGTAATCACATCAACTAACAGGAGCTTGACACTTCAGTTTGCAACTGATTCTTCTGTTCAAATGGAAGGATTTAAGGCTGCTGCATCCTTCACATATGGTAAATAGTGACTGTTACCTTTTTAGCTTAATCATACTATTCTTACATCCATCAATATCTTTTGATTAACCCTTTCACACCAAACGTTTGATATATCGGGCATTCAGAATCATCCCTCCAGTATGGATGACCTTTTTTTTGTCATTTTTGGTTTATTTTATCATGCACTCATATGCAGGAACTGTATACAAGTTTAAGGCTCTGGTGCAAAAGGGTTAAACTAAAGTTTATTTCAATCAAGCAATATCCAACAAAATTGTTTCCTCCAATGTGATTCTAAACTTCTATGATACCTTGTTCTAAATACAACACATCTGTAAAATAAGAAAACTGATAGAAAACATTTTCATTTCTTATTTAAGGATTTGCTTTAAGAAACCAGTTATGGACATAGTGATAAATTTAAACTGTGCCATTAAACCATGGAAGAAGAACTATCTAGATTAAACCATCTAGTTATTACTAACTGTTAATATTTATGAAGTAACGTTTACTTTCATTATCATTATAAATACATATACCTACATGAATGAAATGCCACAATTCATTATAAGGTTAGTAGATGCAGGGAATATCCTCCATGGATATCAGATCATTTGTAGTGTTTTCAAAGAAAGTTTGTTTATTTAACCTATAGAATTGGTGGAGTTTTTAATGCATGAATGTATATTTGACTCTAGGTCACCCAACAAAATAATCAATACCCCCATCTGATTTATGGTAGCATATTTGGCCTGTTGTATATTTTACCTAATGTATTTTTGAGATGCTCCCTTTTAAAAAATATTCAATAGACTACATGCAACCTTTAATCTTAGGAATGAAAATGCTCGTATTTCCATGGATACTAAGATTTGCTTTTTGATACTTCATTATTGAAAAGATATTTTCAATAATATTATGAAAGATTGAACAGCAAAAATACACATATCATATTATCATCAAGTGGTTATTAATATTCATATTTGTATCCATCACAGTACCACAACACAGTATGCATTGTCTTTAATGCCAAAGTCAAGTACTTCACTAGAAACAAACTTGAAAATTTCATGCTGACATATTTCACCACATTTTCAAATTGCATTAGGTAAATGTTGGTAGTAATACAATTTTAATTTACATGTATTTGTAAAAAAATGGATATTTATATTAAAACATTTAAAATGATTCATCAAGTTGAGCAGATAAATTAACTGTTTAAACTTTCTCCTCATTATGGCCAGGAAACTACCTTTAAAATATCCCTATACTACTCACTGGTGTTAGTGTTAATGATCAGGACATGGTGAATTAGTCAGTTTAATACTCACTGTACTCAAGCTTTTTGTTATAGTCTCTAAGTAAAATTTATGTATCCTAACATTAAGTCATGAAAACTGTCTGTAATAGTGGTGTTTACCATTTTATCATTATAAATATGCTACATCTGAGTGACTCATGAGTGGAGACAAAAGCTTTTTGAATGACTGGTATTCAATTTTCAACCTCAAATACATCAAATCTATCTGTGTCAAGATTTTCAGCCAGTTTCTCGCCTAAATTATCTTCAGCCTTGATGTTTTTTGACAAGCTGAGTCTTCTATCTGTACTATGTAGTAGATCATTTAAACAATGTATAATTATTCCCCTTTTTATTTGACTTTTAACATCAAGGCATAATACTGTTTAAGAGGTGTTTTGATTAAAACAAGAATGTAGAACAACATTTGAATGAAATATTCTTGGGAAAAAATTTAGTATTAAATATGTACAGAATATTCAAATCGTTTATGAATATCACACAATGTACAATAAACCCCAGAAAGCAGGATGCTGTTTAATATACCTATTAAATAGCTTTATAGAATAAAAATTGATTGACTGAAGATTTTAGAACTTCAAATGGAACTGTGTTTTGTCATTTTCATACAAATATGATATCACAAAGAATCTTGAATGAGGATAAGAGACATTGTGCTATGTGGGGATTCACTGTTTATTTGTGCAGTGCTTTTACAATTCAGAGGTAGGTAAGAGCCAGTCACAACTGTTTGATTGTCTTGTCTGTGGGAAGGAGAATTTACCAACTTAAAAGTGAAAATGTCGTAGTTGCATGAATGACAGATTGGCAGATGAATTGAGAATAAAATTAAAGAACATTTTAAGAGCACTAAAAATCAAGATCTAATCTTGCTATTTACCAAAATTTATAAGACTAACACCATAATAATTTATTTATACCTAAATCCTTTCTTGCATTTCCCAAAGGTTTAATGATGAATAAACTTGAGAAAATAGAAGTCATAAGATCATCAGTGGACTCATCCCATGCAATGAACAAATATTTCCCCCACCTCTCCCATTTTTCTCAGCCCAGTTTGACCAAAAAATCCACTACCCATTCCCCTTCAAACCTGCTCGATATCAATAGTCATAAATACATTGCCCAACAAATAGCCCGTAGCTTTAGTTTTATATAACATACACTCTTTCTGAGAATTAGGTACATTGTATATCGTATTTCATCCCCCGACCCTCTCTTGTTCCCATTTTTAGCTACTTTACTTAATTGTTGGACAAACATTTGTTACCTTGTGTCTGATGAATTTAGTACTATGAAATGCTTTAGGCCTATTAAGTATCTATGGAAATGTAAAAGTTTGTAATCCTTTTCTTAACCCCCAGAATGCCATGAATATTTATCATAATACGTAACAACAAAGGTTTCTAGGATACCTCAGTGAGATATTTATATTTTCAGTGTGTGTTGTGTTCAAAAATCAATGTTAGGATAAGCATATGAATCCAAAAAATAGACCAATATATACATTTATTAATACATTAATTATACATTTATTACATTACTATTTAATTTTGTTATCATTGCAAAATCAGCAACATTAAGGGACACTGGCACTATTGGCCAAATTTGTCAACATTGCCATGAATGATGTTGGGCCTCAAAGGCTGAAGAAAATTAATCTCAGAATGCTGTTTAATTCTCTAATTGTCATATTTTAGATATTTTGGAAAAAAAAATATGCATTAAATTGTAGTATTTGACCAAGGAGAAAGTTCTGTTTTAGGAAGATTTCCTTTTCAGGGAAAATTCTGGTCTAAGTTTCCCAAGCTAATTTTAGACCAGAGGGCTATCCTTCTGTAGTTTTTCCTATTAGTCACATTTATTTTTCACACTTTAAAAAATAAATTATATCCTCATACTCTTAAATACTGTATGAAATTACCTTAGTGTCACAAAAAGCATCTCTTAGTTAGGATGTTTTCACTTTGTTTTACTGAATGATTGATTTAATAGAAATTTATATTTTACAGGAGAATCAATTGGATGTGGGGGGAGAAAGATTCTACCACCTAATGGACCCTTAACACTGACTTCACCTCGTTTACCACGTAAGAGTTATTATGAGCCATTCTTGGAATGCCATTGGCTAATCATTGGAACACCACAACAAATGATAACCATTGACTTTAAGGAAATGGATATAATCCCATGTCCTATGGGCACAATAACTCCATGTGATTGTGACTTTATTGAGGTTTGTATTACTGTTTTTCATTTTACCATAGAGCAGCTTAAATATCAATTAGAGTTAGAATTGTCTGAAAAGGTGTTTATTTATTAACTATCTTCTTACTGGCTGTTGTTGAAGCTGTTAGTACTTTATTTTTATTACATTGGAATATCTGTAATTAGCACTCATGAGGTTTGGCATATCGCCCTTTTTGAGTGTTTTGTTATGTAAATCTTTTAAATTAGGAGTATTGATCATTTTTGAATGAGCAAAGTGAAGTTAGACTGTGTGGACAGTTCAAAAAGATGGTTTCACACCAAAAGAAAAAAATTATTTGTGGAGTTCACCAAGTGATTTTCATTTCCATAGTGGATAACTTCCACCATATCACACCTGAAAATACGATATTACTGCTGTTTATAAAAGTTCATGGGAAATATTTTATGATAGATTACATGAATAAAACATGGATTCACCATAACAAACCAGAATCTAATTAAGAGTATGTAGTGGATAGAAGCCAGCTATTCACTGCCGAAAGAAGGCAAAGTCTGTTCCACCAGCTAAAAAGGTTAGGGTATTGGTGTTTTGGGATTCAAAAGGCATTTTGTTCATTGATTATTTTTAAAAAGGCAAAGCAATAACCAGGATATTATTTAACCAATCTTCAAAATGACAAAAGAGCTCTTTCAAATCTGACAACTTTCAAATTTGTGAGATTAAACTAATTGTCCTATAGTCTGCTCGTGCTACATGTTTTATTTTCTTTTGTATTGGAATTAATTAAAAGATATTAAAAATCTTGTGGCCAAATCCCTTCTTCATAAATCAATCCTTCAACAAAGCTCATAAATGCTCATCCTTCCTATTTTTCCTACAGTTTTTTAAAAAGAGTTGTTATTAAATAAGGAATTCTGACTTATACTATTCTTAAATCAATATTCATTAAAAGTATATATGAAGTTCTTCACGTCAAAAGTATATTCATGCAAAATGGTTTTAGAAGTCCTCATGTTTAAAAAAATATTTTTTCTCTTACTTACTCTAATACTTTTAAAAGGATAAATCATTCATTTTGCTTGAAAGATTGTGTATTGAGTCACTTTAGGTTTTTATTTGTTTATTAAGCTTGATGTAAAGTTTGAATTGAATGATATACATATATTGATTTTGGATTGGCATGACATGTTGCATAGCATGTTGTCCATGTACATGTTGGCTCATATTGCTACTGGTATAAAATTTATTATTATTATAGATTAGGGATGGTCCAGGGCAATTTTCAGATTTGATTGGCAAATACTGTGGATCCACTCTACCTACAAGTATAACTTCATCGACCAACCAGGTCTGGATTCGATTTAAGACGGATGGTTTTGGGAATGGACAAGGCACTGTGTTGGAAATCAGAAGCCATCCTTGTGAGTCTAAAGAAACTTTTTATTTTATTACAGTATCTGACACTTCCTCATGGGCAATCTTACTTAATGTTACGAAATAGTTGGTGTTTATCAATGACTACTAGTTCTGTTCTTTAGATGATGATGGGAAATCTAACAGTTAAAGTAGGTTTTTGATGAACTTTAGCTTAGAATTATCTAACCTCACCTTAACTTAAATCCATCTTCAACTCTGCATAACTCCAATCATCTATCATTATGTCTGAAATACTTATCCTATTCAGTTATTACAGTCTTCCATTATCTGCCCTATCAGTTTCCTTCTAATTGCAAGTATACTCTCATCCATCACTTTCAATGGCTCTTTCAAAGACTTTTTCCTTGCCTATTCAGAGAAATGAGTGATCCATCTCTAATAAAGGAGGTAAAAGAGGTGGTGCTTAGCCACCTTCATAGGTTATAGTCCTATGTTTACAGTCATGTGCTACTAAAGATTGGTTTATCTATAGTAGCACTCCAACTTTACCTGCCACCTCTTCATACATTTTCAATTCTCTGAAAAATGAGTGTATTATAATAAAAAATAGGAGCAGTTAGGATGACTACCAGTTGTGATGGCCACCAGTCAGCCACCTTTATTGAATATTGTTGTATTTGCAGTCTGTTGGTTAATTAAAAACTGAGTATCTATGGTTAAAATGAAGTACTGAGGGTCTTAACACAAATACCTCTTCAAATCTGCATAATTCCTACGAGCTATCATTCACCCTAAAATACCTATTCTTTTCCTGTTACTAGTAATACCTTACTTAACCTTTAAACGCTCAATTTAAATTCCTGCAAGGGTGCATCACTGCTGATTTAATTTGGGACTTTTAAAGTTTTCTTGCTCTGACTTTGATAGGCCTTAGTATTTTGAAAACTATTTGAATAATTAATAAAAAGTATTCTTTCATAAATGGGTATGCAATCTTATTTATGTTCTCTGATTTCTTCTTATTCATGTTAATAAGCAATATATGAATGCAAATAGTCATTACTTTAGGATAAAGAAAGTGGTTTTTAAAAACAATGATTTGTTTTTTCATGCTCTTTGTTTAAAATTATGGTAAATGCTGACATAAATGATAACACTACTTACTATAAGCAGATTGCATCTCACACTTGGCTGGGTTCTTGATTGTCTTAAACATTTTAAAAGAATATACACTGCTATTCAGACTGATGAAGCGGCTGTTGTGTCTACTCACTTGCAAGGCATGCTGGGAGGGCCCACACCTGCTCATAGTTGCTCTTGATTGTACAACCTGTTCACAAATGGACCTTCCTTAAAAAATAACCCTCATACTATCTGGTGGAATGAGCAACACTTTCTCACTTGCAGAATTTTTTCCACTTTTAGTGCTTCCCTTGATGGAATCCTCACATTTTTTTATTATTCTTATGGTGAACTCATTCACTCCATCAACCTACTGACAGGGGTGCAAGATTCCCAATCTAGTATTTCCACCTTTTTATTCAATATCAGCTGATTCCCCTTTTTGCAATTCCTCTCTACTCCTCGCTCATTTTGCATTTCAAACCCATTTTAGCAAATCGAAAATTAAAACAGGAACTGAGGGATCCTTCAATACACATAACTGGCTTCAGATGACTGTTTACCTGAGTGATGAGTCTGACAACCGATTCAGACAATAAGTAACATTTTGTGTTTTCCTGGCACACGATTCTTGTGAAATCTTTGTGGATTATCCACCGGGTTAAACTTTTGACTGCCAATGTTTCTATGGCTGTGTCATCATCCTCAGGGCATTGGCAACAATTAAAACATCGGCAGCAAAAAGCCTAACCTGGTGGAAAACCCTCAAAGATTTCACAAGAAATGCAGGCAATGTAAATATTTTTTGCTGGCTGAATTTAATTTTTGGTTGAAGTAAAAGGTCCTCTCCTGAGAAAAGGACATACATACCACTATTCAATTAAGCATTTCAATCATTTGCACACTCAATCTGAGGGAAAAATGAGATATTCTCACTTATTATTTTTTTCAATATGATGAAATGATAGTTTAGCTAAATTTACTGTAGGTACAGTGTTAAATCCACTACTAAGCCTATTTAATTGAGTTCACTGGCATAATGCCAGAAAATTTTGTGAGATTGACTATTTTGCTTGATTAATGTTTTTTCAGAACAATGAATACACAGGGATAATACCTCAATGTTGTAATAATAAGTGCTTACAATGTGGGCTGTGGATAACCAAGGGCTGGTGTAGACAAAACTATGGTTGAAAAAGGAAATCTGTACTTTCTGTATCTTCTACCTCTCCCTTTAGTTATTATTTGTAGAACTTTCTCTCATTTTAATTTTCTAATGGTGTTAGGTTTGATATGTTGGGTGTTTATTTTTTATTTCAATTACACTGATATTAATTTGTTTAATTGATTTGCAGCACCATGTGGCACAGAATTAGTTTTAAAAGTGACTAATGTAACAAACTTTCTGAGGTCTCCGAGCTATCCCCAAAATTACCCAAATAATCTCCGTTGCCACTGGCTTCTGACTTCTGATGATCCAGGTTACAGATTTGACATTCATTTTAAGGATATGGATATAGAAGACTCAGATGGTTGTGTTAATGACTGGTTGGAAATTTATGATACCGCAGTAAGTGTTAAAATATTGTATGCTCCTTAAGACATAAATTTTTTCTACCCTTGTTTTCAAGCCTGTTCATATCAATGACAGGTGATTTGTGATTAAGTGATTAAAATCTGAAATAAGCAATATGTCATGCTTTCAATAAATACTTTAATTCATATTTCAGACATCACCAATCCAATGCAAGTGCTGTATGTAGCCATTCCTTGGGTATCAATGTTTAACAAATGACCACAAATTCATAAAGGTCATTAGCATGATCTTAACTATGTCCCAATTTTATAAATATATGTTAGAAAGAAATTTCCTGAGTATAGTATTATTCTTTAAGTTTTATCCTTCTAAACACCTGCTGCTTTTCAAAAATTTTGCAAAGCAACAGTTTTGAAATTAGTATATGGCCAATTAACACACTTAATAATAATGATCTATGTCAGGGTAATCCTGAGTACAGCATGCCGGGTGTTTCACAGCAATGACCCCCTGTTAGAACTCGTGAAGGGCCACGAGAGAGCTGGCACAGGGGCATTCCTTTTCCAGGCGGCAAGGAGGGCAGTGGATGGACTCGATCTCAACCTGGACCTCTCACCTCGTGATATCGTGAGCGACACTTCCATCTTGTCGCTGAAGGCAGACATTCTCAAGCTTGAAATTAAAAATGCTGAGCAGGAGAAGTTGCTCAAAAACCATACCGATAAGCCCATGCATGGGTGTTTTTACCAAAACATGGAGACCCATGGGTTATCGAAGGAGTTGACGTTTGCCTTCCTACTGTCATCGGGTCTCAAGTCGGAAACCGAGGGATTCGTCCTAGCATGCCAGGATGGTGTCATAAACACGCTCGTGCACC
>WURS02292670.1:0-18654 GCA_011762765.2 Rhinocypha anisoptera
ATTTTAATATTCCAACTTTGCTGTAATGCTACCTGTATGTATCTTGACGAGCCTTATAACATGTACTTAAATCCAGTATGTACTCATGTTCCTTGGGCTAATAAATATTATTATTATTAACTGTTCATTCGCACGTGATTGAGGCTGCCATGGGTAAATGATATATATTATATACTCCGTAGACGGACCCATGGAAGCGCATTCGTTACATTTGGCAACGAGGTTTCATTGTTCTGTCTCCCATAGGAAGAGACGGGAAGAGAGGAATATGAAAAGTATATGAAAAATTTATTCTGAGGATATGAAAAATTTATTCTGAGGATATGAAAAATTTAGCTTCTCTCAATTTTAATCCTAAATGAAAATAATTTAGGAGAGGATTTATGAGATGTCCAAACAAACACGATCTTAAAAATTGTGAGCGGTGAGTGATTAAAAAAATTAATTTATTAAAAGTCTCTATTTTTGTAAAATATTTCGAATACAACTTATTCTACCGTATAATTTTCATATTAAATCCTTACGTCATTCTATCCATCACGTGATCCTATCACTGACTCGTAATTTTTGTTTCCAGGTTGTTCTGGTACAGGAAGTGATAGGTATTTATTTCGTGTGACGGTGAGTCATGATGTCATTGAAATTCTCCTAGAATAATTAGAAACTGAAAGCAGTTTCAATTCAATTTGCATTCAAATCGAATCATTCTTTAAGTAACATCGTCCTCACCATTTTTTGACCATTTGATCGTGTTCTTTCTCACGCAATTTATAAGTGTATTTCACCACTAGTCATTTTGCCTCTTATATAAACCCCATTTTGTTTGGTTGAGGTTAGATCACCCTGTAGCGCCGTTGACGTCGCACGTTTATATTTTCTTGCTAAACTGGAGAAAACATCGAAATGGATCAACCTGCGTCTTTTAAAGTGACACTAGTTCGAGGAGATGGCACAGAGGTTCGCCGTTTTATTTTACCTAAAAGTGCTTTGGCAAGTTACAACATTCTTCGGGCCAAATTGCAGGTCGTTTTCCATGACATTAAGGATCAACCGTTTTCAGTGACGTGGGAAGGTGAGCCTAAGTTGAACATTACAAAATGTAGTTACATGCTTAATTCGTAACATCTAATGTTCGTTGTTGTCCTTGTCAAAATGCATATTTTTCACAGATCGTGATGGAGATCGAATAACAATATCCAGTGATGAGGAATTAATGATAGCCATTAAGGAAATGGGAGGGGATGTGTACAGGCTTAGAATTGAAATCACCGAACCCGGAATGTCTGATTCTAACGGAATTGTTAGCGGTAAGATATCAATGAATTGTTTTTCTGAGTTTATAAAATTGTGGATGGGAGAAACTATTAATTTTTTTTACTTTTAGGCGGTCCCCTTCATTCATTCGTAGCCTGTGACATTTGCAAGGATGATGTAAAAGGGTTTAGATATAAATGCATGCAGTGCCCGAATTACGATTTGTGTGTACAGTGCGAGATGAAGCAGCACCATAAGGAACACTTCATGGTCAGGATACCTGAGCCGATGAAATGGGTAAGTCTCGCAGCCTAGTGCATCCACTCAGCCACCAAATTATTCCTGTGCATTAGCATGTATGTGGAAAATACAGAATTAAAAAAAAAAAAGAATCCTGTGATTAATCACGTCATATTTACGTATGGATAGTGAGCGCACATAATTGTGAAATAAAATACCCTGGTACATTATGTAAAAGAAATCTTATTCTAGCATGATGCTGCCACATGACTCATATTTGTGTTAAAGTGTTGTTTACGCTGCCTAATTAGCTAAAAAAATACCCAATGTAATCATTGATGTACGTGGTAGGAATTGGAACACATTACAGGAGTAATGGGTATCAGTCGAGTATTGTCAACAACGAAGTCATTGAATTAAAGTTCCAATTATGTTTGCTTAAAATACTTCCTTTCCCCATTTCAGCCTGCCTCTATATGACTATCACTCTTACTCGACAGCTGGCTGCATATGAAATATGTTTTTCTACTTCCAGAAATCTGAATTTGGACGTCGCCTGTTACATCATATGTCAAAATCGGCTCGAAAGGCTAAGGGTGCAGTACCATGTGGTGAAGGCAAGGGCAATTCACGCCATCATCACATGTGCCATTCTCATGAGTGCGGTGATGCCGGACAGAGATATCTGGTACCTCCCATTCTAAACCATTTATTCCGAAGCATGTGGGATTCAAATGCAGCCCAGCCTGAGGATCAGGGACGAGCAGCAGCTGGTACTAGTTCTGAGAGACCGGCAGAGCCACAAGAAGATAGGCAAAAAACTTACCTGAGAACTATTGGCAAAACTGTGGCACACCTACTGGATCCACTTGGTAATCACACAGAATTAATTCTCAAGTATTATTAATGATAGTTTGCTTGAAAAAAATCCAATTATCAAATTATTTCGTAAAAAAATGTAAAATTTATTCTATGCCATTGACATCAATTTCAGCTTTATTAACTGTGGTAAACTCTAATTTTATGTTTGAATGTGACTGAAAAAATCTAGGATCGCCTTTGCTGCTCAGTGCAAAAATGAAAATTGTTCATAGTCTCTCCGGTGTTTTCAATTTTTTCCTTTGTTATTTTATTAAAATTTCTAACCAGGATACAATTGATGAAGCACATTAATAACATCTTTATGAGTTTAATTTTTATGTATGAAAAAGTGTAGAGAATTGGAACTTCATATTTAAGGATACACATGCAGATTAGAAACAAATAACTTGACCCTCTAGGATGTCCTAGTAGTAACAGTTGAACAGTACCATATTGCAGTCATGTAAATAGTCTAGCTGCGATAAGTGCACACAATATTGGTTTAAAATCATACCACTTACTTTAAGTAAAGCCAAACTAATTAAAAGTTAAGGTTGAGGTCCTGAACAACATGGTGTATAATGGAACTTGCAGTTTTTCATGCAGTTTAATTGCAATATACGTAGGATTTACATATGAAAACACTTTATTTTGGTATATTTTTACAAGTAATATACAGGAAGAAATTCAAAAAGATCTTATGCAAATAATGGATCTTTCATATTACATAAACATCTACAGTAAAGGAAAACCGGACTGCGGGTTAATTACACCAAACATAAACGGTATAATTGTATATTTAAAACAAAAAGCAGCATGTCAAGATGAACCTGTGATTATATTCGATGTTCTTAATGAATCCCTGAATAAAAATAGCTAATGAGAACTGTGAATTACAAAGTATGTATTTAATAATAACTGTGATGAAATCCATATTGTTTTTACCTGCAGGATAGGTAAGGTAAAGGATAACATAAGGAAAAAATACTTAACCTCAACCCATATGACAAGGCTGACTTTAGATCAAATTTTCATCTGAAAAAAGTCAAAATGCCACTAAATATCGGAGTTAATTGTTTAACTAAATAAATAATTTACTGAGTGATTTTGAGAGATTGTTATTTCATTGGATAGACCTCTCTGCTACTGAATAAGAGTTCCAGTTTTAAATCCCTGACTATTATATATCAGTTCCAGCTAGAGCCCAAGCCGAGTGAATTTCCAGATATTATACTTGTTGAGAAACCTCTTAAATATTGGTATAGGAAATAGCTCCCCTAATCTAACGTTTGAATTTTCACATTCCTGTCAAAGTTCAGTACTAGGTGAGCTCGACTCTCATCTGTCAAATAGGCCTTTAAGTTGAAAACTTTTATTCTTTGGTGTGTGATTGTAATTTGATTATTTGTCCATTGTTTAATTTATTTGTTTTCCGTTTATCAATCTGTCCTCTGGATGTAGGAATTGATGTTAACATTGAAGTGGAAACTGACAAAGATAAGGAAGGCAAATGTGCTGAAAAAGAGGAAGAGACTGGTGATGAAACTAAGACCAAGAGTGATGAAAAGCCCCAGGAGGCTTCTGGTCCCGCAGAATCCCAATCAGAAAGTGACACTACTGTCTCTGAAGTAAAGAACTGCAAATCAAAAGTGACAAGTCCAAAGAAGGAGAAGGGAGAATCAGATACTGAGGAATGGACTGTGATCAATGAAGAGACTTTGGCTAAAGCTATTAAGCTTGAGCCAGTGGAAAACAGTTCCTCTGGTAAATCAAGTAGTAGTCCAAATTCCTAATTGTTACATTTATTGGTTTAGTCTAAGTAAATATAAGTTGTGGCACCCAATTTTCTCTTTTTCTATTACCAACCCCCTTCTTTTAATTTTTAATAATGTTGTAAGCTCATTTAAGAACACATGACATGCAGTCATTAATGAAGTAGATCCCTATAAGCTGCCATCATAATTATTAAAGATCGACTTAACTGCGTGTAATTGACTTATTTTGTGAAGGTATATTCCCTTCCAAATTTAAATTAGCTGTTCCTTAAAAATATGAGCTAATCACTTTAGACAGCTGCCGTCCAATCTTTGTAAAGCTCGTTTTTCTTCAAAAATTTTGAGCCCTAAATTAATTGAACATTGATTGATTAGCCATTTTAAAATTCTTTATAAATCTCAACACTTACAATCTCTAGTAATATACTAATTTATTTTGACACATGATTAATAATAATGTTTAATTTTTATTAATACATTCAATAATTATATATTGGATGTCATGAATGGGTATATGATGAGTGTAGTTTAATAAATACTGGATGTAGCTCCAAATAAACACTACCACAATATGCAGATTCTCCTCAGGAGAAATATTTACGTCGACCTACCGAGGGGGTCGTCTTTGAGTCTCCTATTTTTGGCACCCGGAAGTTAGATCTGGTGCTTTCCTGGCAAATGTTGTATATGAAGTTCTCTTGGGTTGACAACCGGGTCAAAGGCTCCATAGTGGTCGACATTTCGACCCTTGAGTCGAGTGTCACGGCCACAATGGAGCCCTTGACCCTGTTGTCAGCCCGAGAGAACTTCACATACCCGGAAATTGCTTCGCCGGGTTACGGACTTTGGCAGAGAGACTTCATTTCTTCCGAGAGACCATCTTTCTCCTTTGTCAGGAGAAATGAGTTATACGGACTTGGGTTGGGCTCTTGGCATCTGTAGGAAGATTCATGAATCTCTTTTCTCGAAAGAAACATATTACGTACTCGCCCCCCTGGTGAACCATATCTTCTAACTTCTGTAAAGCTTTAGAATAAAAAGATTTGGAGCTTAAGATTTTCATCAACTTTCCTATAAATAGGAAAATTATATCTAAGATCAATGTATTTATTTTGAGTACCCCCAGAATTTGCGGGTACATATGATGTTTGCTTTAGTGGTCAATCACAGAATATCATATTATTTTCACCTCAAGATTTTTTCTTATCCTGTTTCCAATCACTATTTTATGATGTACTATTTCTCATGACTGTGGTGGAGACTATTAACAATGGCAAGCATGAAATTATTTTTGGGTTTTTCCTTTTAAGGTACTGCAAACAATGTGACAAATCAAAGTTCTGGAGCCACTCCAAAAAAGAGAACTGCAGAAGAGAGACCAACTGCCCCAGCATCCCCACCACATTATCCTAATCTTGATTTCAGCAATGAGGAGCAAAGAATTCCAAACATCATGCACCAGCCCGTACCTCACAATATGCCATTCCTCTATCCCATGCCGCCCTTCCCCAACCAGAATGTTACAATCCATCACCCTCCTCACATTCCACATCCCCCTATCCCTCCCCCCCCTCCAATGGTCCCTCCACCACCTCCACATATGTCCCCACAAGTCTACCCCACTCATCCATCTATGCCTGCATTTCAGCAGATGAACCACCTTCGTAAGCACGATTTTTAAAAAATATCTTGAATTTGTGTGAATTGCCATAGTCCATTCCCTAATTATTTTTTCTCCATTCTTAGGACCTCATATCAAGCAGGCTTTTACTCAAATGACTGCAATGGGTTTCAAAAATGAAGGTGGATGGCTCTTGTCTCTGCTTGAAGCTGTGAATGGTGACGTTAGCAAAGCCCTAGATATTCTTCAGCCAGTAAAGAAGTAGATCAGTCTGTGCAATGTAGTCCGCAACCAAAATTCTTAACTTGCACCTATTATGCACTCTGCTTTATATCATTCTCTGCATTTTAACATCTAAAATATATTGCATAGGATAGGAGGGTATCAGGTGGTATTATTTTTACTGTTGGTGTTTTGAAATTATAATTATTAACATTTATGATATATGAAAAGTGTTATTTTTTTTTTCTACCTTCTATCCCAATTTGTGTCACATAACTGTTTTAATCTCTGTCTCTGTTTGTTGAGTTTTACTCTGTATCTGTAAAACAACCAATAAAAAATATTGATTGTGGATATCTATTTTTTTACAAATCATGCTTCTTTTGAAACCTAGTCAATTGGGTAAAATCATATGGTAGTTAAATGGGCAGCTAATCATAAGAGTAACTCTCAGTGGTCTGTTGTGTATAGGCACTAGTTAAAGAGTTTTGTATATAGCACTGAAAATTAGACTATGATTTTTATATCCATTTTTGATTAACCTCTGGGCTGCAGATTATGTAGATCAACATTTTGGTGTGTGACTGTGAAGAATACATTCATGTATGTATGACTGCTACCTTTGTACCCTTCCTAGATCCTCTCCAAATTACATGACTCGTCCTTTTCAAAAAGGTTTAAACGGTCACATTTTCATATTGTTCCAGGATAGGGCTCCCCTTTTCAGTGCCTCTCTTCTTCAGGTTCGCGACCCTCGTGTGAATTTGACGAATGCATTCAGTCTTCTGAGATTTGGGAAATTCTCTTCTGACCCACCCTTCTCTCAGGGTTTCAGTAGAATGCTGAAAAAATGAAAGTATTTACATACCTTTTAGTATCAAATTAATCAGAAATTATCAAGGTTAATAAATTTAGAGTTCATTTTTGGATATTTTCTGCATGAAAAATTTTGACTATAATTAATCGTATCTCCATTACCCCACTTGGAGGGAACTAGGCTAGTCTATTAGAGTCATCCCGGGTCTGATACCTGCAAAACCTTTGTCAGAAATAGATGGGAAGAGTGCCGCGGCCCATCTTCTCCTTCATGCAGCCGTCATGAAAGAACGAGGCTACAGAAGCTGAGGGGTTAACTAAATTGACTGTTGACAACAAACGAAAATAAGTATGTTTTTGTTTTTAGCAAATGTATTCCCATTGTGAGTGGAAACTAAGTAAGGCTAGCTTCATAAGCACCACTATATGTTTCCTTGGGAAGGTTTCAACCGAAAAAGTTACTCTTTAGTTCTCTTGCATCCATCATTAAATATAGACTGAGAAACTAAAGTTTATTCAGTACCTATTTGTGCTGCATGAAGCAGTGATCTGATTAGATTTCTGTCTTGTGAGAGTGTACTTCTACTTAGAATCTACTCACTATTATAATAGTGTCCTATTAAAATTCTTGTGGTGTATTTATATTTCATTTCTTGGCTATTTGATTCTAGTGCTGAATTTTCTTTCCATTCAAGAAAAGTCCCAAACATTTTAGGTTGCATTTAAGGGTATATCAGCCTATAAATATATTAATACACATCTAGCACCAAAACTTTTTTATAACTCTGCCAACTGAACTGGCAGTTTAGATTATTACTAGTACATTTTTAATTTAAAATATGGCTCATAAACACAATATTAATAATAGTAAACCTTTATTTGTCTGGAGACCATTGTAAAAAGATAACATGAAATCAGGTGTGTCAGTACATAGTTTTATATACTTAATACATAAACATGGTACTCAATACATTAAAGTGACAATTAATTACTAGTTGATACATTCTTTAAAAAATAATACAACTGAAGGTGAAGAAACTTCAATAACTTTTTTAAAACAAAAAGTCTTACTTTCATATTTTATATCCAATGGAAAATGATTATATATTCTTAACCCCATTTTTTTTGGACCATGTGAAGTATTGCATGTCCTTATGTAATTTTGATGACATCTTTGCATGATCTGGTGTTTTGATTGTGACAACTGTCATTAGTTATGAACTTAGATTTGTTATTGAAGACATTTTAATATATACATGGAATGGGTAATATATTAAGTTTACTGAAAAGAGGACGGAAGGGTGCATCATACGGTACATTACTTATTAATCTTATCATTTGCTTTTTGGAAGATTTGAACATCAAGGGTCTATTAAAAAATCTTATAAAGATATCCACTCCTTCAATGAAACATTATTGTTCTTTTGACGTTTGAGTTTGTACTTTTGTTTTTTCCTTTGAATATAATATGAACATACTTTAATTACAAAAATGTAATGTGTCGTCATAGGTGAACATAATAATATATATACTTACATATGCAAGTATAGATATATATGGGATTGTATCTACTATATTTTAATCTATGTGAATGTTCATATATATATAGTTTATGCAACATAAGTTGTTTTGTAACCACTAGCCAATTACCTCATATATAATTCAAAATATGGTAACCCAAAAACAAGTTTCCTCTTGGGTACGTATTATTCCGAATATTTAAATGTTGTTAATTCATGTAATATTTTCTACTGAATGAAATAAATTTTTATTATTAGTTTTAAATTTTTATCAGATTAATTTTTCAAACTGCCCGATTAAAAATGAAATTAGTAGTGATTTATAACAGGTTAAACGCCCGCGTTAGAACACGTTAGACGCTCATCCTATTAATCCCTCTTCATAGATGTCACCTCTGTCTTCAGCTTGGAACAGCTGTTGTTTGTTTGGAGCCGTAATGTTTACAGTTGATATTTTTTATGCATTTTCCTCATTCAATTCTAATTCCAAAGAAAATGCCTGTTTGATTATAATTGAATGAAGTGAGTGTTCTTTGTTGTGTCATGTTTTGTCCACCGAAGGAATGTATGTAATTAACAAGCTATGACCTTTATATGGATTTCCAGGTAATACCAGGAAAATATTTGTTGTGAATTAAATTATAATGAATGATGAAGACTCTTCTCAAGAAAGTAATCCAGAGCTTCACAATAATGAAGACTTGTCTGCAAATTCATGCAGTCCGGTAGATATCAAACCCAATTTACCAGTTTCTGATAGCCCTGAAACGGCGTCAAATATTGGCAATACCTCTGGCATAAGGTGGCCAGGATCGTGGCAAGACGGAACCCGTAAAAGTGCTTTTCAGCCGTATAGAGTGAGTCTTCCAAGTGTAGATGTTGTTCAATTACTTTGTTCGTGCATTCATGTTTTTACCTCCAATTTTTTCCATAGCCAACTACGACTGTTTTAACAAATTTACAACGAGGAAACGTCCAGACACAGACTCCAGTTTATGAACCTATTGATGTTAGTCTTCACCATAGAGCCGGTCAGGGTGAAGTAACTAATGATGACTTGAAAGAGGGTAAGATAGTATCTAACATTTCTTATTACATGCCGTCGGTTGTCTTGTAAAAAAGATTCGGGGACCTCTGCCTTTGTCCACATAGAGGATCAATACTGACCGCTGACCCTCCTTACTTATATCAGTTGTCTTGCCGAGGTTACTCCACCGAACCCAATGTCTTATTAAAATAACTTCATCCTAATTAAGTTTCAAGAGTAAATAAAAAATATATTCATGGTTTTTCATTGGAAAATTTTATGTGAAAGCTTCCAATGAGCTAGCTACAATGCATACCCTAGAGGAAGTGGCTACACAGTCTGGCCGGCAACACACGCTGGGTAATCATTTGGCACACCTCTGTAGCCACTTCCTCTAGGGTGGCACTAGTGCCCTAATAGTACTGTTCATGAAATTTGGATTAAATGTTTTGGAAATATTTGCAGATGAATCGTGGAATACCCTAATGTATTTTACTTTCAGAGATGCATTAGATCATCATCAGATTTTCTGAACTTTATTATTTCTTCTTGATGCCATATTTATACTTCACGTACCTTAGCCCGACAATCACTATAATAAGTAAGAGTACTATAGTAAGAGTTATAAACCATAGCCTCTTTTGGTAACTTTGATTGGTGAAAAGCCCCACTTATTTTTGGCATGTCATTGGGCTTGATACTAGGCAGGTAATAAGAATAGTATTATATTAAGCCCAGTGGCACCTAGACATTCACACAGTAGGGTAGGGTGACCAGATTGACCCTGTACCTCCTACTCTTTCCCAGGAAGATCTGAAACTCATAATATTACTTGCTTGGGAGTGACTTGAAGTGTCTAAAGGCATCACCTGGACTTGAACCTGGCCCCCATCACTCAGTAGCCTAACACTCTGTCCATTATCTAACATGCCTTCTCAGTAAAAAGTACTTAATTTTAATCAAGACATTGGACTTGTTTCTCAAGGGCAAACTCAAAAAACAGTGAT
Organism: Rhinocypha anisoptera; assembly: GCA_011762765.2. Taxonomy (NCBI): domain Eukaryota; kingdom Metazoa; phylum Arthropoda; class Insecta; order Odonata; family Chlorocyphidae; genus Rhinocypha; species Rhinocypha anisoptera. Next base: position 10,344 of record WURS02292670.1, read on the forward strand.
TACAACATTTTAAACATCAAAAGATGTATTTAAACAATTGATAATTGTGGACAGATATAATAATTTGAAGATTGTTACTACTGCAAGAAATTATGTCCTCATTATCTCAGATTGGAAAAGACAGGTGAAGGAAAATCGATTAAAGAATATGCCATGTAACTGCTACAAAAGCCAAAACCTTTATCATATGGATGGTTGTGGGTTTAATGGATTTTCTTCAAGTAACTATTTGATTAGTGATGGAACCTATAGTTTCTTGACCCTTGACTTATATTTAGTAGTAAACTAATAATAATCAAAACTAACCTTTATATAACTCATAAATCTCTCCCATTCTTACCCCTGGTTCGGAAATATCTTTATTTACCTTTCAAGTGGTCCCCCTCCTTCATTCAAAGGCAATGTTTCGAAAGCGTAAGTAGCAACGTATTCACGTTTTGTGATGGTCCCGTTCAATGCATTGTGGGACGTCAAAAAAAACGGCACTTGCGCTCCAAGGGGACTAAAGTTCTCCATACCGCATTCATTGAGTCGGCGACGTCAAAAGCAAAGCAAATAGCTCAATGCTCGCGTAGTTCCAGGGAACTATAGACACCATTACTATTATATATCAAGGGAAGTGTCCGGGGATTTTTGCGACGGGGGCAAAAGTTAAGAGAATAACCTCAACAACCAGCTTACCTCGGAGTTGACGGAGACTTTGGTAGTGGAAAGGAGGGTTAGTACTGGGAGTGGCGGCCTGAACAACCGGTTTATTTGAAAAAAGTCATCCATTTGGGTGCGTCGCTTTTGGTCTAACGGTATGGAACTAAGGGGAAAAACGAAGGTTTTAAACAATGGAGAGGTCGTAATAATAGAAGTGTAGTCGGATCGTAAAGACCGTTTGCTGCCCCTCGGTTGAGACATTTTTGGGCCACAAGATATTTCATTGTCCGTCGCACTCGATAGATTTCTCAGCATCTAAATATATCACCTTGTAAACCTCTGATCTAAGATTTTTTCTCACGACACTTTAGGTTTTGTTCGATTCTATAAAAATTATGCTCTCTCTCCCATAAATGTCGCGCTGTCTATTTCCCTGCCAATTTTAATTGATTTTAGAATTCCTTCTAATTGAATCAAAGGGTAGTCTACCGGTTAAGGTAGGTTTTTGATGAGCTTCAGGTTAGATTCACCCCGCTACATTTAAGTTAATCCCTCTTCAAATCTACATAATTTCCACCACCTGTTATTCTACCCAAAATCCCTACTCTCTTCCTACACCTACTTCGCTTACCCAATATTCTACCCTCCATCAGAGCCTTCAGAAAACCATTAGTATCTGAGTACACCTTTCCGTCTTTCCTGCCTTATTTAGATTTCACATAGCAATCGCCTCTCTTTCCCTGTACAACTTCTTATTTAGTTTTCCTCTTTGTCCACTTCACCGTCTCCATCCGTTGCCAAACCCTCATCTTAAAAGCCTCCAATCTATTCCCATCATCCTTCCCCATGGACCAGGTTTCGGATCAATATAATTACACCCTTTATATGAGGGTTCTCACTAATCTTTTCTTCAAGTCTCTATTTAGGGTCCCTCTAATCAAGTCCTTCCTTTTCGCAAAGGCCTCTTTTGCTAATGCAATTTTTCGTATAATATCCTGGCCACTACGTCCATTTTCCTCTATGATTCTCCTCTTTGATTTCTCCTCCTATGATTTTCCTCTTTGATAAATAATTAAACTTTTCTTCTTGTTCCAATTTATGCCCTTTTTATATTTTTTATAATTTATGCCCAATTAATATAGATCCTAACTCTCTTATTTCTACAGAATCTCATTACTTTCGTTCATGTTGTTACTAATTTCTTCTAATGAAGAGCTTTTTTTCTAATTTATAACGGATGAAGAATAAACTCGCTTGCTTCAAAGGATAATGTTGTCTCTTGTTAAGTTTTTATTTTGTTATAATTTACTCAAATTTCCTTTCATTTCCTTTTAAAATCATCCTCTCAATTTCCAAAGTGTTTTGGCTGACATTATTTCGCGAGATAACCGATAGGAAGTAGAGTTTGTAAGAGCATGTAATATATTTTAATCACGATCTTTTGAATTTGCTTCCGGAATGCGAAAATTTAAATAAAATATATGTTATAAATGTAATCGATATGCAGAAAGGACGAAAAAACGGCAGATACAGTTCCATGATGAAACCTTGCCACACGGAGCTAATTTTTTCCCGCAAGGTTCTGAGGAGCTTTGTGAGTAACATCAACGTCTTACTGCTGTCAGAATATTCGTTTTCGTAATTAGATCCTCGATTCTATGGCGGCATTAATCGATTCAAAATATATTAACGCGATTTTAATGAGGAAATACTATCCCTTTGTGCGAGGGCTCCTATTTTTGTATTTTGTGCTTTGTAAAATGTCCTTGGGCCATTGAAATAGGAAATTAGAGTTTGTCTTTATATGCCACAGATATATTTCAAAGTTGACGATTTAACATACTAATTTTTTTTACAAATGTGTAAATGATAATAGAAGATTGAACTAGCAATATTGCGCGGTATGTGATGTAGTTAAGCTTTCCAATTGTCCCATTTATTTCCATTCTTCTTTTGTTGCACACCCACTGAGACACCGTCGGTTGCAATGCATTTGGTGATATGTTTAATGTTTTTTTATTCATCGTGCCTACCAAAGGTACCTTTCTTTGTTGCAATTCATTTACCGGCTTGACGCCCGGAAACCAGTTACAGGGGATGATATTTCGTCCCTTATTACATGCTGGTTGACTAAGTCTTTTTACGATACAGACTTGCTTATTACACCAAATACGGAGTCACCCACATAGTTTAATTTCAGTATAGATGTACGATTTATATGTATGATACAATTATCCATCAACAAGAGTAAAAAGTGTGGTTTTTGGGTTATGTGACAGTTAAGGAACAGTTTCCTCGAAAACCTTATTTTTCCTATGACACAACATCTTCACCCAGTGAGTAGTTCTTTGAGAAATTATATCTGAGAAAAGTTTCATATAAGTACAATTTATTCATTTGGCAGCAGCTATATATAACACTAGGTGGAGGAACAAGTTCGTGGCCTCCTACTATTTTGCGACTTATTTCTTCCATAAAGTATATTAATTTATCTTTACCAAGACAATAGTTAGATTTTTTAACAAAATCAGAAATAGAACCAGAATCATCAGGATTACCTCCTTAGTCACGACCAATTAATTTCTACTTTATCACCTTCCTCGGAACATTTTTAACCAAAATCCTCATCATATGTATTACCATCACACTCCAGCAACAATCTACGTACTTAATCTAAATGTTATTCGTATCAAATATTAGATTTTTTAAACTTTTTAAGTAATGTAAAGCGTAAAAATAAAGAAAAAGTTCAATAATTACCAAACTAGAAAGGTTACCGGTGCAAAAACGGATATCAACACGAAAACTTATTTATTAGCTAATTCGCCATGTACCGCTTATAAAAAATAAGTAAATATTTAACAAATCACATTGGGAAAAATAACTCGTATTGCTCCTCATATCTTTGATGAACAATAATAGCGCACAAAGATCACTTGGGAAATCTCGCGAATTTACAATGCCTTGCAGTGCCACCAGGGAATATGGCTAACTTGGGAGATTTTTTGGGATGAAATGACATTCATAAATCGTTGACCCAAAGCAAAAGTCGTCGATTCATTAAATAAACTTGCGTTTAACGGGAATAAAGTTAACGTACACATTTGATCATAAGAACTGTAATATTTGCGTTACGATTCACTCAAATGTGAACCAAACAAAAAGCAAATCATAATTTTCCCTCCGAGGTTTGGTTTGACATGTTAGAGAGGGGCTCACAGAGAAGTGGCCAAGCCGAAAAGCACGCGGCATTCACAAGTCAGGTCTGACACTTTTTACACGTCCAAACAGCTGCTGGCTACGTGCAATTATGCATGGGGCCACTTTTTTGCAAATACTCAATTATGGTAGAGGACAATAAATTATTAGTTTCACGGTTTGAATTCATTTTTAGCCGTTTTCGATAAAACTTATCGTAATTTGCGAAGGTTGAGAGACGATGATTGACTTGAAATACGCCCATTTTATTTACCAAATGTTTGATCCTTAAATGACTAGTGCTTTGGTTCAGATTATCTGTACATTTTCAGCGAATATCGCTCCGTAAACCTTGGGGTTTTAATTAGTTTTGTAATTGATACTTTGTGACTGATTATCCAAAATCCAGAGGAGCCAAAGGAAACTACGCTTTTGTCGTGTCTTTCCACAGCTAATTTTATTTTTCCAGTGAATCCAGGATAAAATTGATTGTGACTAAAAATATCACATGGAGATGGGTTATTTGTGTTTTGCAGCACACCCTTTGAATTTTATTCATCTTTTTGAAACTGTATATTCACCGCTATCGTATTAACCAGGGAGGGGTAACAAAATTACGCCGTGAAATTCGTATTTTATACGTCAGACCAGTGAAGGACGAGAGGTAAATTGACCTTTTACCGTAAAAATTTAACAATGGACCAATCGTGAGACGGCTATTTAAAGGAATCCCAAGTATGGGTGCTCCGACGTCCTCGTTAATGAAGGGCAGTAGAGGGAGAACGTGACTCCTTTCTTGCTCCTTGTTAATTCACTAAGGTGATTAGCTCACGCCAACTCGTGTGTTTCAAATTCCAAGCAAGGGACTGTCAAGTGCGACGTGATTCCTGAGGAAGAGTTGAACCGGAAAGTCGAGGAGGTCGGAGGACCAGGGATGGAACTTGGAACGTATTTCCGTCACACATGCAAACTTCCCTGTATATTTCAATCGTGCACTCGTCTAAATTAAGGTTGTTCCACCGAAATAAAAAAATTAACCTAATTCTAATGGAGACTTCAGTATTTATAGTTTTAAATACACCATATCGACTGAAGATCAAATGACGAAGGTTTATTGGACACATTTTTAAGAAAATAGGTATCTAAAATCAAGATTTGTATGCGTGCTCTTATGATGGTGTACTTCCATCTCCAAAAGAAATGCAACTTATAGGGAAGTTGTAAATGTTAATGTAACGAAAAACTGAAGTAACGTATGCTAATATATATAAATTTTGCCAATGCCGTAAAAACTACCCCTTACCTTACTAATTTAAGTTATTTATTAAACTTTTTAAAAGTATACTTATAAAAAAACTATATAAGTGTAATCGATATTAAGTATATAGTAATAAATTAATATTTACGTTAATATACATTATACTATTATACTTATAATCACGAACAAAATCAACTAGACGCCAACAAGTGTACCAAGTGCAATTGTAGCAAATAGACGACAAATGGCTAGGAAAGAAGTTTGGAATCAATGTTGCCGTGTGGGGCTGCTTTCAGTGTTGCCAACTCGGTTTTCACAATAAGGATATATTTGTACTTCAAAACATAGGACGGTACCTTCATGAAATTAGCTTAAAATTGATATTAAAAAATACTAACACATTTTTGGTCATGACATTTCAATGATCTCCGCACTTTTCTGAAAAAGAAAAATAAATGTGGCAACAGGAATCAAAAGTTTTACCTAACTCAAATCAAGTCTTAGAGAACTTTTCAAAAGACATTTCTTCTAGTAGATACTTCAACACGCCATATTTACACATTGTACACAAATCTCTGTGCGATAGACGACTGAACAGTGTTTATTTGTTTTAATAAACGGATAATAAAAAGTACATTAAAAAATATATATTTTTTCCATAATTTTGAATCATTCAGTCATGACAGTACCTCCTTAAATTCTTCGCCACTTGTGTAGTATTTATGTGACTATTCCGTTCCAGAAATGAACGACAGCGAAATTATACACTAGAATTACCCTTTAAACTGCTTGCACGAAACGTTTAAACCAAAAGGATATGTGCGTATGCATATTTTCCGCGGTGTAAATCTTCAAAAGATTCTTATACGCTTATCTTTTTTTCTATATAGTAAATAAATCAAACAACTTTAAATATTTTAAACATAATTTAGGAGCATTAATAAGGTGAAAGTTTTCCAAAGGTATTTACAGCAATTGATGAGAGTCCTAGCGTAATAAAAGTCCCGTTTATGTACAACAGAGAAGATTTTCTTATTCTTTAGGTTCTCTTTCTATTGGGACAGAAATATAATTCCAATTAATATGGTTCGTACACTAATGAAAAGGAAGACGAGCACCCCTATAATCGTAAAATAATTCTGACCTTACATCAGTTAAACGATCCTTTCGCTGGAGTTTGATGGATGGAAGCATCGTGATATTCGCCTTTCAAGCCCTCTTCGTTGTACCGATAGTAGACCTACGCATAAATTACGTTCTTATTAGGGGCATACGAATATGCACAAATATAGAGTTTACGATTATCGCGCGCACGATCAAAAATGCTCAAACTTACTGCTTCGCCTTACTTTGTCACATGCTGGTCCAAAAGTAGGTCACAAAAGAACACGATCCGGCCTTCCTTGTGCCAGAGCGTGGGAATTGAGGGCCTTATAATAAAGCGACCAAGTGCCCACCTCCATCCACCCGCCCGTCTAATGCCCCCCGCAACAACACTATCACTCGACGACACCCCCCGCCCACCATCCTTCCTTGACCTTAATTAACACGAGTTAAAAACTTTCCACACACAACCGGCATATCTTTCGGGCGGGGACACCATCACCCCTCCCCCCCAAGAAATGTCGTTAACGCCTTTTGCGTAAAAGCCCTCTCCCCATGCTTTTATTCATCCGCTTTTTGACATCCTCGTCCCTTAACAGGAAGCACAGCCTTCATTTACTGGGGCCCCACTGCGAGAGATATCACGCACCACCCGGGGGCAGCGACGCCGCCCCCGTGACAGGTGCACTTATCTCCCGAGTTAACGCACTTGATTCGACGCACGCACGAACGTCATAAGAGTGCCTCGGGAAGGGGGGAGAAGGAGTGGGGATTGGCGTATTCGTCGCCGAGATGTCCGCGTCAAAGGGGGACGGGAGAACGCAAAAATCCCCCTCCCGAAATTCAAGGTAACGAAGGGGCATTACCCCCGGGGAATTCGGGTAGACAGCCATCAGAATAGAACAGGCAAAGAGGCCCCTCTACCGCAGGAATCATGTGTTAGGTAGATGGATGTAATGCAGTGCGGAGGGCCCTCTAGAGAGAGCCAAAGGGCTGTTGGACCTATTAGGCCTTTGTGCCATCCACCGTGTGGCCATCACCCGTTGAGACCAATGGCCTTACTAAAGGCCAGAGTCTCCCCAATGGATGTATGCCTGACTTCCTCGGGGTTCATAAAAGGTGCCCAAAGGTAGTTATTTCGTGTTCGAGTGGTGCTATTTTCAGTTCTTCGAATCATGTGCTAGGTACTACCTGTAAAACTATCCTCGTGTTAAGGAAGAGGCTCACTTAAACTACGTAAGTTCGTGAAACTTGAAAATTAGCTGAGGCACAATAAAGTGGTGAGAAGCAGAGTCTTGGAGCTGAAGGATGGCGAGAGAGAATAGGATGAGTATCTCAAGGGAGAAGTACTACGAAGAGCCACAGCAGAGAGATCATGGCGGCCCAGAAAGAAATGGAATATGAGAGTAAACACCATTTTCGCCGACAAATTATTCAACCCTAGGGTTTTATTTTGTTAGGAGCGGGTAGAGGTCGTTTATTACTAACCCTAACGGTTTGCGAAATTCCCCGCATCAGGGTAATAAAGGAGGCCAATTCCTTTCCCGATGCCTGTGGAAATGGATGACTATGAGAAACGGTCGATGGGCAATAAAATGGAAATGGAATGAAGAAATTGGCTCGCAAATGCATAGCTTGGAGTGTTACTGCGAAGCGATCCACATATTTGTGATCTAGATTTTTTTCCAATGGAATAAAGTAATAGTTTATCACTTTATCATTACTCTATATTTTTATTAGCCAGAGTTTCAATCCCTCCGCGTAATTACGAATTTTCCGCGTAAATTAAAACTTCAAACGCGTAAACTAAAAACTTGACGTGATTGGATTTGATTGGACGCTTTGATGAACCCGAGAGCTATACGTTCTGATGGAATAATGGGATCACGTGCTCACGACCAAGGTAACTTTATTGGAACAAAATTCGAAACAAATGCGTTCCTCCTTCCTCAAAAGATGATCTTTTGAGGAAGAGTAGTTCACCCATAAAAAAACTCATCACATAAAAGAATCCGTTACAACAGACGTAGACCCGGTCAAGTATTTAGAGGTTACGATAACTGAAGACTTTTAGACGAACAGAAACGAGTCACTTGGGGGGGGGGG
>WURS02292999.1:0-18651 GCA_011762765.2 Rhinocypha anisoptera
AGCCTTTCACAAATCTAGCTGCTCTACGCTGCACTCGTTCCAATTCCAACACTAATCCTGTCTCATGAGGGTCCCACGCACTCGAGGCATACTCAAGATGAGGCCTAACTAGTGAAAAGTAACTGCGCTCCTTAACCGTCTCATTACATACCCCACATGATAGACCATAAACTCACAAACCATTTTCAAAACACGTCCGAAAATTCCGATAGACAAAGGCAGAGATAGATTATTTAATTTTCCGGAGAAGTCGAAGCGAATATTAATAACAAAAACACGAATTTTAACTCAATTCATAGTTTTCACAACAGGGTCGAAAAATCAGTTACCAAACGATTAGAATAAAAAAAATCCATGAGGTCATTTCCGTGGTGGTATAAGTATTTGTTGGTGGATCACCCCTTGCCACACGCCCTTGCGGCGGTTTGCAGGGTGACGCTTAGAAGTAGAAAAGTCAATCGGTGTCTCCTTGATGACAACTTCCTGGCAGGAGTTCCGCGCAGTCTGGCGGTTCGAAGCTATTAAGCCACATATATGTCACTCCCAAATGTGGTCGGAGATTGGAAACATCCGAGGAACTGAGCAGAGAGGGAGAGAAAACGGAGGACCGTTAATGGGAAGCCCAACGTTAGAGGGTGACACCGATGACGCGAGCATAACTCATCGCGGACGTGTGCGGAGGGCAAATAGTATTTGTTTGCACGAGATCTACGGCGCCGCCACCATTCGCAAGCGCCCGTGGGTCGGGGGAAGGACTATTGCGGCCGTGTGGTAGTGATTCGCAGGGACGCAAACGAACCAACTCCTTCCTATTCTTCTGGGGAACGTTGCGGTGGGTGATGCACGAGACTTGTGCGGTCTGAGGAATCCCCATGAGTCGGGCATCTTTAGGGGCGCACCACGTCCGAATTCAGATCAGTCACTCGACAAGATTAATTTTAATTCAATAAATCCGGTTATTTTCACGCACCATATATTGTTTATTGTTCAATATATGCTATTAAATATGTAAGTGCTGGCATACAGTGTCAGGTGGAACACATATCTTCAACATCACAAATCAACGTTGTTCTTCTGTAATATTTACACGAAACTTCTCAACTCCTATCTCTATCACAAAAATATCACATTAGCGTCAAGTTCCCATCGAAGAACGAACACAAAAATAAGCTTCAGTATAAAAAAATTTAACCAAAACAAATAAAAAGTAAGTTTAATAAATAGCCTATCGTCACGCCACCCGAAACCACACACAGCACAAGAAACTCCCCGTCCAACATCATAAACCATCCAGAATCAAGCACCGAGAGCATCACATGCTTGTGGTCCTCTCAAACAAACTTCTTCACCAAATCCAAGCACAGCATACAGTAATTGTTAGGAATTAAGACCTAGTCCTTTTTACCCCCAAGTGGCTGTATTACGCCTATTCCTAAAACTCGTAAAATTACACTTGCATTACATTATATTACATTCAACGTTACTCTTGTTTAATAACGAAAGCTTTTTCATATTTGTTCATCGAGTTATGATTTTTAATGTCAAACGGTGATCGTTTTTCCCTTCAATTTTGGATTTTCTACCATCTTTAAGTCTTCGTACGGTTTTCCATTTGTATTTATTCTATGCATCGTACCTAGGATACGATGGCGAAGCAAAGTTGTCTTTTGTTTATGAAATGACGTAATTTACAATTATTGGAAAGAGTAAGTTTACAGGCAGTGTGGTGTGCAAGAATTACAATACCCCAGTGCCACCATCGTCCATGGTCCCTCACTACCTGCTGGGGGTTTTTCCCGCGTCAGAATCAGTTTTTCATAGACTTCTTCCGTTCACTCAATCTTCGATAGAAAAATTCATAATTTATTAGGCCAGTTCATTTATTTCGTTAGAATTAGAATTCTTTTGTGACAACATCCTCTCCTCTTATATAGTATCATCCGAATTTCTCGGTCTCCAAATTTAGGTTTTCATAATGGGTAAGTGCTCTAATAATTGACGGAATCAAGGAAAAATATTTTCTCGTGTAATATCTGTTTAAAATACGTACAAAATACTTAGGAACAGTACGGTTACCATTCTCACTCTCCATGCTTTTCAGTCACATAAAGTCTCTGTATCTACATCAATTCCGACGGTCAATTCTGAATAAAAATAATGCAAGAGTTGCTGCATCGTTGTTTGTCGTAATTTGAGTTTAGACTAATTTGATGGAAACAATAATACTATCAGAATAATCAATAAACACTCCAAATTTGGTGAATTATATCAAACCGGTAATTTTTCTCGATACTCCCGTGATGCATGCCTCTCGTTTGGCTCCATGCTCTTTTCTTTCACCTAAATGATGAACTTTGCTCTTTGCTATCGTATATGCTTGCATTTATTCAACTAAAGCAACAAGGATAAACTGATATCGGTTTTATTTCCGGAGTAATTTTGGTGAGCAAGGGGTGTTTTCAAGATTAGGCGAATTATATGGCTGGATACCTTTAACTCTCACGCAAATTTTACATACAAGGCTCCATCTCGAAGTGTCAAAAGAGAAAGATTTGACTAACTCATTTTTGCAACTCGACGTCAACTACCTTAGGATACTCCTTGGCCATCTTCTGTGACGTTCTCCATAGTTACAAACTTGTTGAAATTTGTTAAAATATTATTCTTCGTCGTTTGAACGTTTTTATTGGACTTCACTGTGTTTTTTTTCTTTTCGCTGTAGGTCTGGCGCGAGTCGCCCCCAGAGTTTCCTTATGATTAATCATATCTCAGCCACGTTTTCTAGGATTCCACCAAGCCGATATCTAGTCTTAGCTACCCGGGAACCAAGTCTCTTGAAGTGTCTTCTTCCGAGATAACATGTGACTCAGGAATTGCAGTGGGAATTCATCCAATTAAGAGAAGTCCGTGTGATCTTTTAACCGAATGGATTCATTCCATGAAAAAAAATGTGACTAGAGGTGCATGGGAACAGAAACTCGAATCTACAAACGGAAACCCGATTCCATGGCAATGGAAAGCTACTGTAGTACTTTCTTGCTCAAGTCACACTAAGTGACAATATTAGGCAATATAAACGAATTGATATCAATTAATTTTCCCAATAGCTAGCAATTATTATTGGTCTTATTTTTTTTGGACAGTTTCACTTTATTCTTTTGGCTGAAGTAGCCACGTATTTCTACTTTTACATATTACGCTGCAAGCCGCCGAAAATGGCGTGTGGCAGGGGGTGAGTCACCACCAGACATACCCTTCCACATGCAAATGTCAGACATTGTTCACACAGAAGGAAAATATACGCGTGTAAAATATTCATGGACAAACATTATTCTTATCATGTAAAAAAATGTCAAGTTACATGTAATCAACACATACAAAATAGCTACTAAAGATGTACACTACCTCTCCTAACTAACCCTGTGACCTCGCTAATTTTGATCTCTAAACGTAAGAGAGAAAAAAGATCTTTTAAATCCATCCGTTCACAATCTATCTCCCTGATTTTATGTGCGTAATCTGATATACCGTGTAGTGTGACGAGTTTTCAATATTTTTCAAACTCGTCTTTGAAGTAATCTACCTCAATTGTACATAATAAAGTTAACCTTTATTTTAGCGTACGCTCAACTAGTGGTTCCGAACCTAATTCTTCTAATTACATAGTTATACTGTTACGTTGACCATATCATAAATATTTCTGCAATTGTGACATAATATGTGATATTGGTCATATCACAAACCTAGCTGTTCTGCGTTGCACCCTATCTAATTCCAACACTATTACTGCCTCAAGGGGATCCCACGTACTCCAAATGAGGCCCAACAAGCGTATTTCACATATTTTAATAACTGTTACTCTCATTCCAAACGTCCGGCGATTACATTCGGCAAGTCATCGTTCCTTAAATGGATTAGGCGAGCCAATTTCCAAAATTTTATTAAAGTTTTGGCATCTATGTGTGACACATGCAGGAAGAAGAATTTTACAATACACACGTAAAATCGAGCCGCTTTAAACTGTGGTTCATTGGCGAAATGTGAAATTTTGCAAGAGGTAGCAATCAAACCAGCAAGATGGCAAAATAACTGAGAAAAAACAGCGGAAATGGATGGGACGTCTTGTTTCTACAACTCTTGAAGCAAGAAGTTGTGAGACAGGATCATAAAGAAGAACTAGAACCCTTTTTTTTTCGAACTATGAAGCATTATAACGACTTTAAATTTTTTTCAACATCTTTGAATGATTTCTTCAACTTACTGCGTCCCGAAACTTGACGTAAGGCAGCGGGGAGAGTATTAATAATTGTATAATCACCATTCCGTGGAAATGTTTTATGGCTACGCCATTTTATGTGACGGAATTAAAACTTGAATCCTTTAGGATTTCTTAGTAATAGTGCTGGCTAATAAAATCAGTAATGAGTCATTGGGATCGAATTGAAAATCATAGCATAGATGTATGGTCGTGGAACATAGATGTTTGGTCGAGGAGGTTTATTATTGCGAGCCGAAGGCTCAATCTAAATGTAAACGCCGAAAAGAGAATTTAGAGAATTATAGTTAAGTACACGATAGATAACATGAAATACTTTTAGAAGGTTGAAAAACGATTACGGCAATACGAGTATAAAACTATTTAAAAAGTCAAACCGGTTCTTAGTGTTTAAAATGCTGCTATGTAAGGAGGGATTTTAAAGGAAAATTAAACTAACGACATTACATTTTTTAAGCCTCGCACCTTGAAATATACAATACCACGTTTTTGGAGTGTGGAATGTTGGCTAAAAACAAAAATATAAAATCAAAATTATTTTGTGGCTTCGAGTCTTCTAATAGCCATTTACCTTCATAGCTCGTCGCAAAATCTGGAGTTTTATTTATGGTTCTGTGTTCTAGTTATCAAATAGATTAGCTATCAAAGGCAATTTGAACCAGATAAGTCAAAAGTGAAGGAATATAAGGATCCAAACCTCCTGATTATAGCCTATGGCAACGTTAAATCATTGATCTGTGACATGTGGTACAAAATAAAGGAGGCCTAGTGCAGTGCAGAGTAGTAGATTGTAAAGTTGTCACAAACGGAATAATATAGTGTGATGGAAGAAATAAGTACAGTAAAAGCCCTGTATAAAAGAAATTGACATACAAGGAAGTGAGATTATATTATCCATATAATTTTGGGGTAAGTGCGACAAAAATGATGAGGAAATGAAAAGATTATAGCAGGGTTAAGATCTGCAGAATATTAGATAGTATTAAAAATTGTGGCTGATGATGGCGTGAGCTTAATTTTCAACATCTTATGTTATCATTTTGATCAAAACCACGAAGGATGTTCGCGATTCGTACGACTCCAGTTCCATTAATTACAGGCCAATGGAGTTTCTATTGATTTTTTTTGTCAGAGCCTTGTCTCCTCAAAATTGGACTACATTGATAGAACATTTTTACCTCCTTGACCTCGAAAAACGTCCTTCGAAAGAGAGTTTAACGATTAGAATGAACTTACAACAAAAAAGAATCTAATGAGGCAATACAATTGGTAAAAACGTAATTGGGGGTTATGATTGGGACCTATAATATATTAGGACTAAAGAACCCTAGAGATAGACAAAGGATTATGTATAAAGGAGAATAATTGGGAATATTTCAGTTAGAAACTACAAGAAGGTGAAGAATTTGGCAGGTGGAAGGTTGTTTTGGAGATCTGCTGCGCGGCTCTTAAACGAATCGAGAATGGGGTTTTGGGAAGGTTCGCAGTATCACATCGTGATTCATTTGGGAAATTTGTCCGGTGTACCCCTTGAGGTCATTAAATGATTTTACTCTTGTAAAATGTATTTAGAATCCAACATTTTACCACCAATGCGTTGCATAGCTCTCGCAGACCAGTCTTCTACCTCTACTTCTAAGCATTATCCTGCGAACCGCCGCAAGGGCGTCTGGCAGGGGGTGAGCCACCACCAAACATTCACATTCACTTCCAAATGAAAATGTTAATAGACGCATTGCAGTCATAATGAAGAGACCCGCATTCAAAATAAAATAGTTGAACAAAATCCACAACATTAGACTTCTCACTACAGACATGCATGAAAATTAAAATTGTCGTCACAATATACAAGGTCCAAACGGGAACTCTTCACGCATGACTAACTCCTTTACCTGTGGGTACAATGAAGTGGTTTCGCGACCGTAATGGGGCTGGGGGGAGGTAAGGAGGAAGGTACCTCTCTCGCGGGCTGGTAGTTAGGGGATGGGGATTAAGTGAAGGGTAGGGAGATAAGGGGGGTTCACGCAATGAGTGCTTATGGTTTTTTTTAGAAAGTTTCGCAATCGGGGCGGGTGAATTTTAACCCAACGGGCGAAATCGTTGGAAATTTCGAATCCGGTGAACGACCAGATTGGACCGCATAAATCGTTAGAATGTAGTACATCCAGAGTAATGCATGTTGGGGTTTGGACAATTCATGCGCCTCGAGCGAAACGAAAATTCCCGGTCGGTTACGGATCCGAACTTTCCGTTCGAAAAGGAAATCATGTCGGCGTTTTAGCATTTCCCCGATGCATCCGACGCCTTCAGCACTATCCGTCAGATGGAGCCGTGTGTGTCGAGGTGCGAAATTTGACAACGGTGGACGATTTTCCTCCAGCAAAGCTTACCCGATCGAACGAAAGGTCTTGGGTTGGACGTTCTGTGGCCTTCTCTTGTTTGCCGAAGAGACTATTGGAGATACAACTCCGACTGAACCGGCGGCGTGGGAGGACGTTTGTGCCAGGCGTCTGACTTGGCATTTTCTGTTTACACGAGGGAGGGCCTATCATCACCTGCCTCGAAATCTCCACAACACACCGAAAGGCAGCTTACTCCTTCCTCTCTACTTTCCTCATTTTATTTTATCTCCCTCTTCTTTCCTCTTCCTTCTTTATCGCCATGCCTCTGACAAGCCGATATCGCCACACCCCACACTTTGATTAGTCTCTAAGGTAACGAAGTCTCTTAGTTTGCCGGCCGGGTTAGACTGGTGGATAGTTGTCTGCTAACCCAAAGGTCTCGGTGAAATATGTAATGCTTTCCCGACGTGTATGGCGATTGAATTATTCTCGGGTATTGGATACTCACTCGGTGGAAGACCGGAAAAGAATTTACGTAAAGGTCCCGGGTTTTAGCCTCGCTTCGAGCACAGGTGTTTTCAAATTATGAATGTCATAGTTTATGTAAATGTAAAATGTTTAAATGTAAGAGAATACCATGTAGTCCTAATTTCTGCGTAATGAAGGCAAAATTATTATTAATATTATGGGACTGTGGGATATTATTTAGGGACAGTGCACAGTAAGGTAGGACCTTACTGTGTATATCTATCCCCATTCCAAAATAAAATGTAAGTCTAAGATGTAGAATAATAGATTTGCCTAGGCTGTAAGATTTTTAAGGAAATGAATACTATACTGTATAATTATACAGCTAGCAGTAATGCATGATTAATATATTATGTTATTTTCTTCTACTTTTTTACTTGTTGTCGCTTTTCCACTTGTTGCGTTCTATGATATTTAAGATACAAATGTAAAAGTGTCAAATTTGTCTTTGACGAATAAACTATTTGTCATTATTAATATTATATTAATATTACTGAAAAAAATAACATTATTATTTAAGTTTATAGAAAGGGACTTGGTGAAGACTAATATCTCTCTTGACTACTTACGACGCTCACTCGCTCTCTTTTATCTTCCTCCTCTTCGCCAGCATATAACACCACTGGCTCTGCCTCCCCAGCCAACTCTTTCAACCCACTGGCTCGATTCGGCAGCTTTTACCTAGCTCCTGGTTACCGTACATAGGGGAAAGATGTTGAAAAGTAGTGATAAGGGACGCAAAAGGAGAAATCAAGACCGCTAAAAACGTTCTGGCCTGAAATTCCTATTCTTTCTGCTATACTGGTGTAGTAACTAGCACTACAGCAGTGGTTTAATGTAACTGATTATGATCTGTCAACAGATGATACTAATGCCACTGAAAAATGTCAATAAAAACAACAACGAATATAAATTGCCATTTTTTTTTCGAAAAACTAATACTTTGAGATTCTACAGTTTTCCCAAATTCAAATCCTTCACGTTTAGTTTGTGGTAAGCTATGGTTAAAAAAATCCATTGAGCTGTCGTTCTCAACATGAAGTTTTTCTTATGAAGGACCATGTTTATGTCGTTCTCATATGAAGGACCACGTGTTGAAGAAGGCTAGTACAGCGAGTTGTGCGGGACGGGATTCGGATGAAGGACGAAAGGGAAAAAAAAGAAGGGAGTCGGTAGTAGTTGAATTTTTCGTTGCGTGCGTCGACGCCCGAGGTCATTTTTCTTCGGGAGAGTTGGTTCCAGATGAAAAGTTCATCCATGAGATACCGCAAGGCCTTCACGTCCGACACTGAACGGCGATTTGTGTTAGCAGTCTTTGAGGGAAGGAACGCGATGACATACAATTGCCAGGAAGAAATTAGGAGGTCGATTGAGGTGCTCGAGTGTGGTGGGCCCGACGGTAGTTAAGAAGTATTCATGAATCGACAGTACACAACCGAGAAACAGATTTAATACATACGGGTCCGTAAAAGTGTTAACTGTGAGAATGCAGAATGGAGGACCGAAAAAAGAAAATTTTTTTAGGATCAATAATAAACGAGACTACCAATAATAATAATAATTTTTATTCATATTGATTAACGAGTAGCATGTACTATGATAGATGTGGTCATATAACTGAAATAAAAAAAATAAAACACACGCAAACAGCTATAAACACAAAAATACAACCATTCTCTAGACATTAAAATATTAGACTAGAGAAATCAAGATCATAATACTCCTCCAGGGAGTAGAAAACTTTGGAGATGAGCCAGTTATAGAGAACCCTACAGAACACCTTATTGGAGACTGTTTTGGTGGAGTTAAGGAGCAAGTTAAAGAATTTAATTGGTAAACCCTCAACTTTGTATGTTTTGCTTAGTCGACATAACGGACTGGATGGACACAATAGTATATCTATGGAGTTTTTATCTCTGGTATTGTGATTGTGCACATCAGCCCTAATAGAATACACGATCATATTTTCTTTCAAATGCACCATTGAGTAAAGTAAAAACATATTGTAAAATGTCATAATTTTTAGATTGTTAAAATGAGGTCTACAGTGATCAAGTTGACTCACATTGGCTAAGATTCGGATGAATTTTTTCAGCATCAAAAAGTATTAGTTTTACATCGGATGAATGGTTCCAGAGCCTAATACCATACGTGAGGTGAAAATGAAATAATTAGTCAGTTATTTCGTCAGAGCCCCGATTTTGCATGAAATTAGGTTAAATTAGAATTGCGTTATATGCTGATATTTTCTACCGCAGTCTCCAGGGTTCCAAAGCCCATCTTTCCTTTCCAATATTTTTTCCAGCCTTCATAGATTCTCCCCCTCATAAAATCCCGTCCTTCCAACTTAATTGTTCTTTACTGTTTTAATTAAACAATGCATTATCAACCCAAGGATTTGACGCAGTCCTTTCACACTCAGATTCACAACGATGTTGAATGGATTTCAATTGCCCTGACGTCACTTTGGGCGCCCTTTCTTTGTGAACTTCCTTTCTATTATCTTCCTCGGTGTTATCTTTTATTATCTCCAGAGGTGGACTGATTTACTCCAGGATGTGACCAGTGTCTAGGTGCTTTGGTTCTTTTAGCTAGCCGCTTTCGCCAAGTTATTTCTTCGCATGGTGGTACCATGGGATTCAAAAGTTTTCCGAAAAAAACCGAGTGTCCTACTTTCTCAACGGCTTGATATTTCTCTTTCCCATCTGCTTCCACAAGCTTATTCATTAATTATATCTACAATACCATGGAAATTGCACTTTTCGGTCATCATCATCAGTACTTCAATCCGAAGATTGGTTGACTGAAGCCTTTCATATTTTCCCATCTGGTGTTAGCTCTATTACTCCTTGGTAGGTCTTCTTTCTAACGTCTCCGATAATTTTCCCTATATATTTGTCCCTCGTCTTTGCCTGCGGGGCCGTCCCCTCTATTTTTCCTTCTATTATAGTCTTCACGAACCAATTATGCCTCAAGGTGTGTCCTATCCACCCTATTCTTCTTTTCCTTATCGTACTCCACGTTGACCTACCTTCCTCCGTTCTTCCGTACCCTCCCTCGTTCATAACTCTGTCAGTCCACTTGATCTTCTACGTTATCCTCCATCGCCAGATTTTCAAGACCCCTACTCAACTCCCTGGTCTTCTATTTATTACCATGTTGTACTCATTTGGTATTTGTTCCAATATTTTCAAGGTAGTCTGTAGGTCTTCTGTGCTATGACTGCTTTTGTCGTCCGCGAAACGAAGCGTGTCAATTTCTTCTCCATTTACTTTGACACACCTGATGCCCTTCTCGGCTATTTCCTTTATTGCTTCCTATAGGTACGAGGCGTGTTTTTTTAAAAGTAAGAACCGTTTTCACGTAAAAAAGAAAGGAGTAGACTGTTCTTAACAATTTTATTTTTACATGAAAATATGTACCTTAGTCTATGTTTCTACATATATCCCACTAATATTGAGGCACTTATTATGTAGTACAACCGGCTTTTGAATCCCATCCTCATACAAGTCTGCCGCCTGATTTGACTACCACTGCAACAAGGCGATTTGGATAGTTTGAGCGTTCGGTCAGAATTTCATAGAGAAAACACTTCTTGGAATTTGAGGAAACTCATCAGATAAAGAAGAAAAAATAAAGCGTCTGTGTTCTCTTTCACTTCACTTCGTCAACTTTCCGCACAACAAATCTTCATTAATGGCATGTGGGAGCCCACTTCGTTCCTCACCGTCAACACTCGTGTGGCCATCTTTAAGAGCTCTAAACCCATTTCCGTACCATTCTATCACTCATAATGTTTTCTCTGTAGATACCACAAAAGTTGAATAAATTGTTACCGAACGCTTAAGTTATCGAAATCGTCTTGTTGCAGTGGTTTTCAAATCAGGCAACAGATTTCTATAAGGGTGGCATTCAAAAGCCGGTTGTACGATGTGACAAGGGCCTCAATATTAGTGGAAACTATGTAGAAATATAGACTTAGGTACAGGTTTTCATGTAAAAATCAAATTGTTAAGAGCAGTCTACTCTTTTCTTTTTCATGTGAAAACGATACTTACTTTAAAAAAATACACCTCGTATATGTTGAACAACCCTGGTGAGGGGTTACACCCTTGCCTAACTCCTTTATTTAATTTACCATCTATTATTATTCCATTTTTCATTTTCATTATGGTGACTTGATTATTGTAGACTTGGAATATTACTCTTCTGTCGTTGTAATCAATGCCAAGTTTCTCCATTTACTGAAATATCTTATTCCATTCCAAGTTATCAAATGCCTTTTTTAAACCAACGGATGCTACTTACGTATAGTGGTTTGTTTAAATCTCTCATTTTTTTCTTCCAATATTCTTAGGTTCAGTACGACCTCTCTGGTTCCCCTATTCTTTATATTTCCGAATGGGTCCTCCGATATATTTTATTTTATTTTTCCCTTCATCCTCCAGTTGAGTATTTTGGATTCATGTGGCATCAAACTCAGCGTTCGGTGTTCCACCCATTTATCTGTCCTCGTTTTCTTCAGAATGTTATCATTTCACTCTTCACAAAGTCCTCCGGCAGTCTACCACATAGCAATTCCTGATTATTCCAACCAGGATAAATTTAGATTTGCATTCTAAGGCACTTTTCGGTATGATTATTTAAATGTGGAAAGCATTCTAGCACCTTTCCAGAAGAATGTGACAGAATATTTGATTACGCATTTCGTGGAACAACTCCATCCAGAAAAATGTTTGTATTATCATATTTTTGACCGACCCTTACAATTGTTAGCGCTCGCGGTCCTTAATAGTTGTAATTGACAATATTCTAATTGCCGTGCATAACTCAATTCCCCTGTCGACTTATTTTGAAGGGGACCTAAAACCCTAGCACGAATTATACACGTAAACATATATGAGGAAAACTGAAGAACTACTTCTTCAATACAGAAGATGAAGCTGAACACTCCGAAGATCAAAATTTACCGAAGATACTGTCTTCATATGCCTCGACTCGTGGCGAAGTGGCAATGGTGGACAGGACGAATGTTGAAGTGTGATAGAATTAGGATTAGAAACCGGTCACTGAATATATTTCAGCAATTATTCAAATAACTCGTCTAGGCCTGCGTAATACCCTGTAATCCGCCGCAAGGGAGTGCGGCAAGGGGTGAGCTATCAGCATGGAGTCATTTCCTTTGCTTCCAAACCATACACGATTTAAGATTTTAAATTGAAGATCGACAGGAAAAAGACAAAAATAATTGCGGTAGAAAATACAATAACAAATACTAAAACCGATATAAATATACAGCAAGATATTACACCAAATTGAAACCTTTCGCTAGTTGGGGTAGACTATTAATGGTAATAAGTGTAATGTAAAGATAAACATAGCCAACACAACCTTTTCAAAACAAAAAGAACTTATTAAAATAATAATCGTATAAGAATGGAGTCCAGGAAGGAGTTCAGCACGTTCCTTTGAAGGGTCCTAACCATGAAGCATGATTCATCAGGAAAGCGGAAAGATTCAAACTCGAGTTATTGGAAATATAGATCTGGAGAAAACTGGTGAAAGTGAAAAAGTTTGGAAGAATCTAAAGAAAATAGATCGCTTTTGTAAACAATAGGAAAAAGAAGAACAAAGTTATTTCAACGAGTCGTAATCAGTTTCTAACAAGCACACTCGTGGTGAAGTGGTAAGAAAGAAAACGAGAGGACGTCCTAGAGTTGCATCATTCAAGAGAGTAGAACGAAATGTGGTACTGTGAAATGTGGAAATGCTAAACTTTAATCATAACCTTAAGAAGATGATGAATAAAATTTAGTGGCATTGTTTCACTAATACCTTTGGGGTCAGCTCCACAATCTCGGTAAAGTCTTCTTTTTGTTGACACACTAATCTGGGTATACAGTTGTCCCTCAATAACAGTTGGTGTTGCGATGTTGTAAATTGGCGCGCGGGTCAAGTCCAAGGTCCCGAGACCGAATGCTTAGAATCGCTGATCTCATTTCCAAGGCAGTGGACGCATATGGATAATAAACTTGGGTCTTTAGGGGTATGTATCATGCCTACTGATACATCTGCGAAATATCCTGAAAGAAGCTACCAGGGCATGTGAAAGGGCCCGGGTCTCGAGCATTGGTTGCAACCTCTTTGTTGACATTACATATTTGGGCCACCTGAGAGCATCCTGAAGTCCTACAATGGATATCAGCTGTAAGATTAGTTAAATAGTTGACTTGTCACTGGGAATAAGGAGTAATATAACCACGGGTTTGGTTTTCTGATTGGCGGAGATAAAGCAAGAGCTCGAGTCGGAATTATAACGAGAGGCATCGAAAGAGTCCAGGCCTTGTAGACCTAATGAGTTCCAATGTTGAGCAAGCAGACAAAATGAAAGTGCGTATTTCGAACAGGTGGTTTTGGTACTTTGGAAGGCATATCGCAAAACAACCACGAGGGGGGAAGCATGGTGACGTTTGAGGATCCACGACCGTGCAAAGTGAACCATTACGGTTATCAAGAAATTAGGTACTTCATCGTTTCCGTATGCGTGGCATGTTGCGGGGGCAGCTAGGGGCGGATGAAGTAGTACGTAATGAAGTGTTTCACGGGAGCATTGCTAAGAAAAGATACTCGAGGCAAACTCTTCCTGTAACTTGCGGTCTGTTGCTTTTCCTTTTTACGTCTGTATCAACCCCCCTCGCCCCTACCCACTTCCGTGCCGGAATTCATTCTACCTTCCACTATCTCACGCGCATTTTACTGTCACGACTTCAATTGTCATACGGGCAAGAGCACACTTGATCATGGTAAAGTTTTCCGTAAACAAAACGGTTTTATCAAAGATTTGACAAAATCTTTTATGAAGCGTCGTTGGGTTGCTCAAGACAAATATTTTCTTAACCCTTCGACCTTTAATAAGAAATATTTCTAATGTAATGGTGGACGTAGAGTCTAGGAGACCGCAATTTTGTTTTAGTTTTCATTTCGTGGAAAATATTTGTTATATTAATTTTATTTATGTTCATTAAACACATGGAATTGATATATTTTTTACTGTTAAAATCAATATCTGAACAGCAAGAGAAGTGATTACATATAATGCAAGATGAAGACAAGATATATAATTACAGCCATTGTAAGAGGCCCATGTACTGTTTTCTAATATAAATAAATAAATTAATTAAACAAGATCACAAAGAATCAGATTTGTAACAAAGCTCTAACTATTACTAATTTATGAACACATTTTCAATACAAATCTTTAAAATTTATATAAATTAATAATGGTTAATATTGTAAATTAAATCTAGTCACTCATTACTACAACATTTGCTCAAAAATTATTTTGAGGTTTCAATCTCGACAGATTTATATCGATACTTATTGAGATATGTAGTTTCTTAAATTGGTGGTAAAGAGAACTTTAGTATGTGATTTTCGATCTTGGAGGAGATATACAAAAAGTACTAAAATTATTAAAAATAAGGTTCGCGAAATTGTCACAATTTTATTATTATAGCGTTTTTCCAGACCACATATAACTGATTAAGGGTTGACAAACCCTGAACCTGAAATTCTGAATGAAGCTGAAAAACTTGAAATCTTACCCGTCTGTAATTTATTAGATGGCCGTAAAAAAACTTTTATTTTTGAAAGGGTATTATTATTCTATCTGGTAATAATTTTACTACTTTTGATATTCATTAAATAACAATGAAACCTATATAGTCAGGTGAGATATGGTAGAACGATCCATAATCTAAGAAATGAGGACAACCTGCAATTTGCACTTTAAAAAACTCTTTTTTTTATTTCGACATGTTTCGGTGTACTACAAGTGATCTTTAGCATCTCACTTAAAAAAGGTGTAGTACACCGAAACATGTCGAAATGAAGAAGAAGTTTTTAAAAGTGGAAATTGCAAATTGTCCTCACTTCTTAATAATGAAACAGCTTCAGTTATCCAGCTGTCAGCCATTTTTACAAATATTTATTTACATTTTGTTTTCATGTTACTAGGTGGCGTTGTTACAGCAAGGTCGTCTGTCATTAGTCATTTTATGAAATAATCTTATGGAAATAGAACCATCTCTATTTCATAAAACGTTTTATCCAACTAGGTTTTAGGAAAACTTTTATCATGAGCAAGCACAGTTCCATAAAATACTCGTATAAGGGATTCTATAAAATGTTTTACAAAACATTTTGCCATGTAAGATAGGCAGCTATTCAGCACAAGTATAAAGAATGTAGGCATTTGAATAGGGACTCGTGCAACAACTTCCTTAAGGATAATGCCCTCATTTCACGACACCTGCAATGTTGTCGATCGTCCGAAGAATTGGAACATGAAGAATGTGGAGGGATTAGAAGAAATGCGGCGTTTTTGGCGTTGTTGGTTGGTCTCAGGGTTGAATGGAAGTTGAAAAGATGATGGGAATGTGTTAGATGAGAATCCGTTTCTTCATATCGTACATAGAGAGTGGGGGATGGGATAAAGGAAATGATAACAAGAAAGGAGAATTAGAAGTATTTCTGGACAAACCAAATCTCTATATAAAAAACACATAAATCAAAGGTAAAAAAGATGGAAACATACCATACCTACCTTCGGAAGCGATCGGAAAATCAATGTCCACAGAGCCCTGAAGACGATGGACGACTCGTTTATTGAAACGTCTGCAGAAATTTAGAACCTGACACTGTGGGAAACCCGAATTATCTTCAGCAACGGCATACGCAGGGAAAGCATAAAATCTTTCGTCAATGTCTTCCTGCATCACGGGTCGCCCCACATGGGGCATAATAATGAGTCTGAATACCACCCGAACTATCTTATTCCAAGGGGATTCGAACCCGGGCCCAAAGGATTGGAAGCGTACAAGGTAAAAATGATCTTCGTACCATAACGATTATCTCCCCTTTCCCTTCTCTTTGCTTCTATTGGTGTTTTAGAATTGAGATAAAGAGAGAGAGAGATAGGTGAAGACGACATGGAGGGGTGATGGGGCCAGGTGTACTTACTACCACAGGCTGGAGAGGGTTTTTCAACTCCCCACCAAAGGAAACGGAGATTCAGTAGACACGTCATATCAGAGGCCACAACACTGATAAGGCGAGGGTGTGGTTAGAACGCAGGCTTGAAGTGGTAGCTGGTTGCTTTTCAGGACGACGGTAAAGTTGTGGGTTGTGACGGAAAACGTCTCAAAGGTTTTCGCACTTGGATTTAATGGGGCATTATGTCACATGCACCATAAAAACAATGTCGGTAACAAAGGAATGCTTAATTTTATGAAGCATACATGAGACTACGAAATTTCAATATAAGCTCAAATGGAATATAAGAGAGGTTGTTGGTAAAGTCACCGGACAATTAATGTAGTCGTGGTCAAATATCAGGAATAGAATTGATTTTCTCCCTGCGCGATTGAAGTATTTCTCCCGATTCTCCTTCGTCGTTATTTTAAAGCCAGTTATTTACATAGGCATGAGGGGTAACTTGTCCGGTCAGGAGATTCACCTTAAATATCTCTTTGAGAAGAATCTTTTCTCCCTTCCTTTTATACGGGAAGGCTCATTTCCTTCGCTGGCCGAGTTCGAGTCGCGGGTCGAGCCCCGCACGGGGCATGGGTTTTGTGCTTGTACAATTTGGTTTTTTCCATTGATTTGGAGAGGTGCGAAATGACCATAGCCGTAGAAGCACCCCATAATGCTACTAGTACTCATAATGCACCCCATAATGCTACTAGTACTCATTTCCACACAAGCGAACATAGGCAGCCGATTTAATGGAAAATCCTGCACTTGCTGCCAATTTTTGTTCTTTCACATGGCGAACCAATAAGAGATTCACACCCTCACCCTCCTAATGACTAAAAATAATAAAGGACATGCGGTATCCCACACTGGGCCCTACAGAAACAATAAAACACTGTATACGACTCAACAAAGTAAACACAGTTAAAGAAATGATCGTCCAATAGAGAAGATGAAAGAAAAGAGCAGCAGAAAGAAGAGCTCCGGCCGAGGAAGAAGGAAGAAGAGGGCACGCGCCTGAAGAAGAACCGCTGAAAACCTATGTATCAAAAGGAGAAAAGAACCAACTTACTTAGCATAATATGAGGGGTGAACATTTAATGTAGGAACCCTCACCATTGCAATCGTATCAGCAATTTCAATAAAGGAACGGCTGCGTGGAACCTTGCTAAGCGCAGTCGGGCAAAGAGAGAGAATTGGTCATGAGACTGGAAAATCTGATACTATTCCAATTCTCTCTCCTTTTTTTTTACCAAGGTCCGAATAGTCAAAATATTAAGGAATTTTGATCGATCGCTGTCTGATTGCGCAGAATTAAGTTTTGATTTTTTTACGTTTCCCCCCCCATATATATATATAGTGTATATATATAGGCAACGGAGAGGGAAAAGACGGGAGGAACCAAATGAAATATCCCCTCAGCAATAATTTCGTTTCTCGCGTTGTGTAAATGTGCCAAATTCCAAGTGATCGTTTACTCCGGAGCATATCATCCTATGGTTCTGGATCCCAGTTCACGAGGAAGAAGTGTTGATTGATTGCACACCTTTTAGATGCGGGCGTGGCGAAAATATGGAGAGAGAATGAATTGAACGGAAGGGGAAACTAAATGAAATAGCCGAGAACGGTGTTTTTGGGACAGCCGAAGGAAGAAGGAAAGTCGGCTGGAGGGAATAATCAGAAGCGATGGGTTGCTGAAGACCGCAATGGTGGTAAAAACAGCTAGGTGTGTGAGGTAAGAGTTAGGAAAATAAATAGGCGCCTTGGACGCCGGAAAGATGGCAGATAGGAAAGCATGTGGAAATACAAAGGGATTTTGAGTCAAGCGGGACTCGGAAGATATACTTCGGTCTTCGTCAAAAACCTCCCTTAACCAGAATATTACCCTTAGTTGGTTAAAGGGAAAACGGAGTTGAATCATGCGACTGGCACCCGAAAATCCATCGTCGCCAAGAAGTTCTGAATCGCATCGCATTTTTTGGCGTCTCTCCCTACCCTTTAGCATATTCACAGTTGGCCGTTCCGAACTGTCCAAGCAAGATAAAAACAATTTCATTTTCGGAAGATAAAAAGGCCGTGAATTTTTACATTCAAACCATACCTACACACGCCTATCGCTGGAGGACGCAAGAATATCTTTTTACAGAATTTTCACATGCTCTATAAACATGATACCAGGAAGATGTAGAATAAAAGAGAGAAAGAGAAACTATTTCGTTGCCTGCCTAGGCGACTTCCGAGAGTACACAATAACAGTTTTTTTTAAAGAAAAAAGCTACAACCCTGGGGGTCACTTTATTTCTTCGTTCTGCAATCCTCGATCGCCCCCTCCATCCTCCCCCAACAAACGAATTCCACCGGAGCCAAGAAACTCCCCCGTCCGTAACGTGACCCAGTTCAAGGGGAGTCCTGACCGGTGGAGAGGGTGGGAGGGGGTTGTGTCGTGGGGACCGGGTGTGTGTGTGTAGGAGT
>WURS02293108.1:0-18647 GCA_011762765.2 Rhinocypha anisoptera
TACTGACCTCGTATCACGTAACACTGACCTCGTAAAATTAAGGAGGCTGTTACGGTCAATGTTAAAAACAGTAAGTTAATTTAAACCTTAAATCTGTTATAATTATGAAGAATTTAACAGCTGTATCATTTGAGTAATTTACCATTTTTTTCCACAGAGAAAAGTTTCAGTCCAAAGATCTCCTGTAATGATAAGATGTTTTCATGCTCTCCCGGTCAATGCATACCACTGACACATTCAACGATAATGTGTTACTCAGAAGGAATTACAAATGTATTAAAGAACCGATAAGCCAAAAATGAAATGATGCAAAAAATGGATGATGAATTATGATGAAAGGTAATCTCCATCTGCAAATCTGCGTACATCCTACAACCTTTTTATTCTATCCAAAATTGATACACATTAATATTCCGAAAAACTGTCATGTAACCAACCTTCCATTCGATCATGGCATATGTGTGATGAATACACTGGCTATGAAGAAAGAAGAAATCATAGTGGCTTTTTTAAAAGAAAATCTGTGGTATTTTGTATTTACTATTATGATACCTATTATGAATGCCTGAACCCTTTCCCTTGTACTTCCTCCATATTCCTGATTCCAAATTAGCTGTTCGTGAACATCAGACCAAAACCTGTCGTGAAGGGAGAAGATTAAGGTGAGTGAAGTTTCATTTTGTGAATGAATAAATTATGTATCTATCCATATCCGTGAATAATGATAAGCGCTAGCCACCTGTGAAAGGTATAATAATTTTAAGATATGAATATTACAAAATCGCGATTCTAACCCTTGAACAGGGTTAATGCAGGGAACCTCAGTTGAATGAAAATATTATTATCGTTACTGCTACTCTCTAAGGCTGAAATCGAGTGCCCAAATAAATGATGTCTCGTAACGGTCATTTAACTTAACCAAAAATGTCACCAGAAAATTTATCATCTATACACTGCAACATTTCCTACAGGGATTTACACAGTGAGTAACAATTCAACCTGAAAATATCTCTAACCCTCTATTGGGTTTAAGTACCAAATAGATAGGCTGTTGAGGTCTGTGTAGGAGAAAACTCTGTGAAATGTGTTACAGTAAAATTATAGAGAAAAAAGGAGCTCACAATAAAAGGGAAATGACATGGTACTTACAGGACCCAGTAATTGGCATCCTCGAAGTGATGTCTACCGGTTCTCGTGGTGAGACAATTCCTTGGGGTAACTGCATATTTCACAAATCTCGTCAATTTCTCCATGTTACAAATTCAATATTCACCGGAGAAGCATTGAGATCACAAAGGATACACATGAAACTGAAACACAACACACATTTTCACTCTAAAAGACTCCTCTCTTTAACTTTCACGATGCACTTCCCCGAGTCAATTGATGTGGGAATAGCGAGGGGAGGTCCCTCCAGAATGAACGCCGACACCTCAATCTGAAATGAGTTATGGATGCACGATTTAACTATTGGACATTCTATAGAACGGAATCTTCGATGCATCAACAAAAGTTGAACTGAGTTACCACTCTTGCACACTGACGCCTATTAAGATGACACTTTAAAAACACATCATTTTCAATGGAAAAATAGATTGAGACTGTAAGTAGCTCAAGAGTATTACAGCACAGTTCACTATGAGTTGAGTCACGCTGACCTCCATGACAGCATTTTCGTGCATTCGCCCCATCTCTCTCTCTCGTTCCTTTACAACTTCCACTATCGCAACTCACGGCGAATTCAAGGCTTTTCTCAATCTCTGCTTCGCTGCTGTTCTCGGACCTCATTCCAGAACTCGTTTGACGTCAGACCCATGACGGGTTCGTTGTATATACTTGTATTACCAAGTGTGAGCCTGCAAATATTTAAGAAGTTTGTAAGTTTACCGAGGCAGTGAAGGTTGTTCGGGTTTTCCACCAGGTAACACTCTTCATTTCTGGCAGAAGCCTTCTAACATGCCATTCGCCGGGAAAGCATCCGTTCCTTCTTTATCAAGACGGCCCCGTGTCTTCTGACGTCACAACTCAACAATTTACTCTAGTGTCACTTTTTTCCTAGCGTCTATCTTAATTTTTTCCTCCTACATGCGTCTTCCTCTCTCCTCCCCCTCTCAAACTTCATCGTGTATTTTACGAAGAACTATCATAATTCTATTCGATGGGTGTCACAGTAAGAGGAGATTAAATGGTCGAATGAGTTAGAAAGAATAAAAGTCGAACCATGGCAGATGTTCTGACTGCTCTTCAGAATGTGATCTAGCTTTCAGTATGACCAACACCATTAGGTGGCATATAAAATTGGCAATCATATACCTTTCCAGCAAAAGGTATGCAGTGATCATGGAAATATTGTCAACTGCACCATTGCAACAAAAAACGGCAAAAAATATCAGGTCTGCATCTTGACAATTAACTACTGGGCAATCTTGTGACCCAATCTCTGGGCAATCTGAGAACCCTATCTCCTTTAAATATTGGATAGAACAAATAAGAGTGGTGGTAAAAGACAAAAGACACTTGAGAGAAATTTACACTTAATATACATTAGTAAAATGCATTGGGAGGATATGTGAGTTGATCTCCTCATCAAGTCCCATCATGGATAATGCTCACAATGCTGAGTGGTAAGTGGTGGAAACTAACCTGGCAAATTTGTGGATCAGATCACGCCCGGAAAATCAGGGAGATGGGTTGTAGAACAAATAGATTTAAAATGCCATTTTTCCCCCGAGCCATTAAAGATCAGAATAAACTAGGTCCTAGGGATCTTTAGGGAGAGTAGTGTATTTATTTTCACCTTGCATGTTTTCTCTCTTTCCCTTTATTATATATTAAATGTTATTTTACTTTGTTTCCCTATGAGATATTTATTGTAAAACGATTAGTATTCGAGTATAACATTGTCCTGAATGTTGTGGATGGTGTTCTGATATTTTATTTTGGATGTGGGTTGTTTCATTCTGAGTGGAATGTGTTTCTTAACTTTTGCACTTGGAAGTGAATGTTAATGTTTGGTGGTGGCTCACCCCCTGTCACACGCCCTTGCTGCGGCTTGCAGGGTAATGCTTAGAAGTAGAAACTTAAGAGTTGCTAACAGCTTAAGGCACAGGAGTTCCTAAAACAGGGTGTTGGCTTTTGGAGAGAAAATGTTTCTAAGGAACTGAATGCAGTGTCTGTACTCCAGGATAGTGATGGCTACGAACAATGACTGTTCCCTCTGTCAATGGTGACCAATGAATCCAAGGTGGAGGGCAATGGGAAACAACCACCTAAACCTCCCTAGTTGATATTACTTTGAGAAAAAGGTAAGTGAAAAACATATTGGATACCAAATTCTTGCTGTGAGGAAAGTAATCCCTCAATCCAATCTCCAGTGTGAGTTTTTTAAGACAGCAAATGATGGAAAAAATTAGGATTTGGTGGAATGGAATGGTAGGGAATGCATGTACCATTCTGGCAATGAATATGTTATAAAACTTGAGGAGGGTCCATCTCAGAGACATTCCAGGGGTACATCTTCCACTGGAATGATTTTACCATATGATTATATGACCTCTTCATATGTCTCTAGAACTGTAGAGGTACATTAATTCACTCTCCCTTTCATGCTCAGCAAAAAAACATTTTTTCTTTGCTCTGTACTCTTATTAAAAATCAAGTTTCACTCTGAGTATGTTATTAATCAATTTAATGTATATAGGCAAGGTTAATTAATAGTAATTTCATGAAATAACATAGTAATATTTGGAGAAGTTTTGTAAAGGAGTAAGGAAAATTGCTAGTCATGTGTGTACATTACTTTATAGAAACAAATTTATCTCAAGTTAATCTATCATGTACAAACATTAAACGGCAAAACATAATGCACAATGTCTCTCTGATAGTATGATGGAACATTAATTTGGTAACTCAGGTAATACATTGCTACGACCATCAAATTTACTTCACGATGAGTACTTTCAAATATTTCTTCCTCTTTGTGCCAACATTCCAGATAGCCAAGAATAATCAATCACCCTTGGTACAATACTTGTTCCTGATCATGCCATTGACCTTTGGTGATTCATTTTCCACACTTTGGGATGGGGAGGTTAACGATGGTGTGGTTGATACTCTTAATGGAAGAGGTCCCATTCATATGACACAACCAACCATATGATATAATAAACACTTTATCCCTCAGACAGGAGAAATTCCATCATTTCACACTGCTTTTAACACGAATCACTGAACACTTGATATTGCATTTCCTCCCGGAGGTGGAGCTTCAACTTCATGAAAAACAGGGGTGGAAAGTATGTATTCATTTGAAATACTCGTAATCAGTATTTCAGCCTAGTTCAAGTTGCAGAAATAAATTTTAGTGCATTCCTCTTTGAAAAATTCTAATATCTTACATCCTGTATTATAGAAGAAATTCTCTAAGTCATACATGGCACATGAAATAAACATTTATTTCTCACTTGTATGGGAGATGATGAAATAAGTATATTACTGACATTTCCTGATACATAATTCATCCGTAAGTTCATAACTGCAGTTCCAAGATAAATTACCTAAGAGACAATGTGAGATTTAGAAATGAATATACTGAGATGCTGTGATGAAAATGACCTATTTTCAAAAAAATGCCAAAGGAAGAAAAAAATGACAGGAAGGTAGCTTCCAAAGGAAAACGGAAAAATAAGAAAAGGGAAGTGACAATGGCACTGTGTTCCCAGGCCCATCCAAGTACTGACCAATCATGTAATGCTTACCGGCAGTGATAGGATGAGAACCGGTGTGTTCAACGTGATATGGCTGTTTGTGATGATTTCACCTCTTACAATCTTGTCTTCATCATCCTCTCCTATGTGATGGATGACACATTAACACCACCAGAGATATATACCATTCATATTTATATCTCTAATGAATATGTAGCTTTTTATGATATTATGTACTCATCACTACTGTAAACATATTTGTTGCTAAAAGCTGACTCAAGTAATTATTTAAATTATACCCACCTGACATGGAATTATTTTGGAATTCTCTTGAAAAATAACTGCAAATGAAGCCATTATATTACAAAAGAAACAACAATTACAATGTACTTTCTTGTAGACATTTATTTCTTCTTCACATTCTTGTTTCAGGAAATTGCATACAACGGCTTCTCACATTGCTTGAGGGCAATTTTAAAAAATGACACCAAGATATGTTTCCTGGATATAGTTAGAAGGTACAGTACTGCAACATTTATATCATTAAGTGTTAACATTCAAGTATTTGCTTCTACACAGATGGATATGGAAATGATGGCATATTTCCAAAATAATAAATGGTAAATATTTTCAATTGCCTTTACATTAACCAAAAGAAAATTAGAAAAATTTCCATAACCTGCATATCACTTTTTCACCTGCAACTCACTTTAACTGTTTCTTATGGTTATACAAGGAACTTTTCTTATTTTCAAACAAAATAACCTATACACATTTTAATTAGGTTATTGTGATGCAAAAGTGACTGCAATGAATATAAAAATATGGCAGCATAACTAGTTGTAGAAACAAGATTGAAGACATCTGAAAAAGGCTCAGATCATATATAAAAGATATGAAATTTTTAAAAACACCAGAATACAAAAAACCAATCCCAGTAACAAATCCTGGAATTGGTAAGGACCATATTACATTGCCAAATTTCTTCTTGGCCCTAATTTCACATTTGATGGTCGTGCCTAACAATGATATCATTTCAGGCTGTTAACCCACTTTCAAAATGAACTGCCAATGTCCTGAATGTAATTATACTACATTAACCAAGAATTTATGGTCTAATACAGCCATATTTTGAGGAACAACCCATAGAAAAATCAATTGTTTTAGGGTTAAAATAGAAGGTATTTGAATTTTTTCATGGGCTACAGAAGATTTTCAATCACTAAAAATGCATACCATCTAACAGCAGCAGTACCGTGTATATAAATTGTATGTTAATATCTGTGGCATTCTAAATTTCTGCAGTTTCTTTTGCATTACCGTTAACTAGAGATGGGATATTCAAATCTTCGAACCCCTTGCTTATCTCCTCTTTTTCGAATCTTTAACTCCCTTGAATTTCATCTTGAATCCAAATCCTTGAAAAGCCAAGTCTCATTCACCTTCAGCACAGAAATTCCTACTCTTTTTCAGATTTAGCACCACCACCATGACCATAATCGATAACATGGATAGAATCGATACTTAGCGAGAATGATAAAATTGTAGTTCCCTTGCTTTACTATCTTACTCCGCTAACAGTACCAAGTAAAAGGATAGCTCATAAAACAAATACTCGTAAACATTTTTTCGTGTGTTGAACTGTGATCTCTTGCTCAATGGAAACTACTCTGAAAATGTTCAGTAAAGTGTGGAACTATTACACCATATATGCCACAGCTTGAGTTTTGCCAATTGGAAATTTTGGAAGGCATCAATATCACAAGGTAAGAAATCTCATATCATGAGTGCAAAGTAGAAACACTTGAATAAACATAGCTTGATAATATTTGCCACCAAAACTAGGGATGAGAGCAAAAGATAAGTAAAGAGAATACCGACTTTTCAATAATACTTCAATATGGCTAGTCAATAATATTTCTTTTACATTTCTAGTGATTTACCAGAATCACCATCCCTTGATTTAAGTGCAAATGAGTCATCAACAGTGGCATCTATTTACCAATCAGCAGCCCTTCATCAAACTTAAGTCCTAATTGTTCTATACT
Source organism: Rhinocypha anisoptera (assembly GCA_011762765.2). Taxonomy (NCBI): domain Eukaryota; kingdom Metazoa; phylum Arthropoda; class Insecta; order Odonata; family Chlorocyphidae; genus Rhinocypha; species Rhinocypha anisoptera. The sequence goes on from WURS02293108.1 coordinate 6,755, forward strand.
GAAGAGGAAACTCTGGGTAATCACAGATGACACTGGAAAGTTTCATGAATAAGAAGGGAAAATTCAAACCAGGCAAACAACAAAGCAAAGAAATCACAAGATTGATCACTGAAATGGTGTGCCTGTATAATCAGCCCCTATCAATAGTGGAGAATGAAGGCTTTCAGGCTCTGGTTTGCCATTTACAATCAAGGTACACTCTGGTATCTAAACTGAAAATAAATTAATTCCAGAAATATATGATGACATGAAGGCAAAAGTCTGGGCCATTCTTGAAAAGGCAGAGAACATTTCTATAACAACAGATATTTGGACATCAGCAAGTAATGATGATTATCTCAGTTTAACTGCTCACTTCATTGATGCTGACTTTGAATTTTATCATTTGTTTAGAAGTGGTGCCTTTTCCTGAAATCTAACATTCTGGTGAAAACTTGAGTATGTTTATTTGTGAAACTCTTGAAAGCAGAAACATGGCTGGCATGGTTTTTTTGGTGATGCCTGATAATGGGAGGAATGTGCTCTGAATGAGTCTGATTTCAACCATATACATGTCTTGGACACACACCACAGTTGGTGGTTAAGGGCGGACTTCGTAATAGTAAAATGGTGAGTAACTTGGTACATACAGGTCGAAGAGTTGTAGGCCAACATAAACACTCTTCTATAGCGACCAAACTGTTAAAAATTGTCCAAACAACTGTGGGAGTAAAGCGACAAAGGCTAGTGCAAGATGAGCCTACCAGATGGAAATCCTAATCACATATGCTAATCGGGTCGCTTGAACAAAAGTCAGCAGTTACACTGGCAGCAACATATTTTCCTGTGCCTGTTGAATTAATTTCTCATCCTTGGGAACAGATTGTAAATGTTGCAGGCATTGCAGACCTTTTTAATCAAGCGGCCTCTGCTGTGAGTTCAGTCAATGTAACCATATAAGAAGTTAACCCTATCATTAAGAGTGCAATGAATGAGTTAAAGAAGCCTGCACCAGCCTCTTCTGGCTTACAAGCTGTGAAGAATGACCTAGAGACAGCACTGGAGTGCCAATACCAATCAGAGGAAAGCAATAAGCTCTACACTGTTGTTACTCTCCTTGATCCAAGGTTGAAAGGGAGTGTATTTCAAAATGAGGAGCTTTTGCTTCAAGCCAAAACCAAGCTAATTCAGGAAGTTAAAAGTCTCAGTAGAACACATCCTGAGGAAACAAGGAAACTGGTAAATAGGTATGCTTTGGCAATTTATAATTTGAATGCTTTTTATTTTCATTGTTTATGCAATAACTTTCTCTAATTTTTCTCATAATAGGCTTCCACATCAGATGGTAAGACCACTTACCCAAAGCATGGAATGTGGCCATTTTATATCCTTATTATGTCCTATTCAAAAACTTCTAATCATGGTGCATCTGCTTAGGAAGAATTGGACAGATATTTGGTAGAAGAGCTTATTCCTCCTCAAGAAAATATCTTGGAGTACTGGAAAATAATGGCATATAAGTTTTCAGTACTTCAAAAACTGGTAAGGAAGTACCATTCAGCACCACCTGCAACAGTGCACTCCGAGCGGCTGCACAGCTGGCTTAATTTGTGATAAAAAGAGGAATTGACTAGATCCAGAACATATTAAAATTATTTTTTAAAGAAAATTTAAGACAATAAAATTTTTTTAATACTTGCTGTCACAGTTTTAAATGAATTCTCACTGTAAAATAAAGATTTGGATCCAAATAAAATTTAAAATTTTAGGGAAAATAAATATTCAGATGTGAAATTATATTTGGAATTCAAGAGAAAAGTAACCTTTTGGAGTCTTAAATTTGGGATTATATGAAAGGTTAAAATTTGGATTCGAAATAAGATTCAAGGGAAAATTTAAGATTCGGATTCGATGAAAAAAGAATTCAACCCATCTCTACTGTTAACAGAATATGCAATATAAATGTGAGGCAGTCACCTCAAGCACACAGTTTAACTTCAATTTACTAAATACCAATTTAACATCACAAATTCATAGCTTAAATGCATGAATGATGGGCAATGGATCTGTATTACACATAGAAACCTACTTGATAAACATTATTTCAATACTAACTTAAGCTTGAGGAAGACATACTTGATTTGTTCTTGAACTAACAGAGAATACAAAAGAATATTGCATCACAAGTGGCTACTCTGTAATATTCAGAGCACATATATGAAACCTCATGCATAATAAACTCTGACCTCTGGGTACTGGTGACTGCCGATATGCAACATCTAAGAATAGCATTCACATAATTTTTTTTAATTTTTCAGGTATCTCCTTCTTTTGCATGCATTACTATAATGCATAATTCAATTTCTTTAAAATACAAAATATATTTCATGAAAGTTTCTAATGCATAAAATACGGAAGAGCATTGATAAATGAAATTATAGCTGCACTCATACACAATCAGTCATTGCTGCAGGACTCTTAATTGTTAATTGAATAGTAATCCATTTTAAAGATCTAAAAGGACAACCATATATAGAAGCAGAGCCTTTCAATGAGTACAATAAAGTGAAAAATGAACAACAGATTATGAGGATAGTGGAGCCTGTCAGCAAGTGTGACATCTAAGAAGCACACATCCAACACTTAAAAAAAGGGTGTTTTGAATAATGATGACATAATACTTGAGTATTAACTGTCCCAAGATAAAATTACAACCTCAGAACTATGCAGCACATGGATAAAAAGAACTGCTTATTGATGGAATTGCTGTTAGCCACTTTTCACAGAGAAACATTAACCACAGAATTTACTGTAATATTAACACACATAGCATTATTGTTTCTCTTATGACTAATATATATCATCAATCGAACTGGAAAGCAAGAGCTGTGGCTCATACACAAATTCTTACTCTTGTATGTGCCATGAGTTACAAAGTATGGATTAGCAACCCTAATTTGCTAATGATGGCACATTAATTATGATTATGTTAGAACTAAAGACAGTTGGAATGAATTCCATGCTAACTCTCCTATCACAAAGAGCAGCGAAAAAGAATTCTACCTCAGCAGTGAAGCAAATTTTACCACATAAATGGAGCTCTCTCTCGCAAAAGCTTCACTCCAAATCGAGACCACTCAGAGGGTCTGATCCACAGCTCATGGGCTGGTTCCAGGCAAGACATAATGGCTGCACCTTTCCAAGCAGTGATCTGCTGATCCATGTCTTTGGGCTGGGTTATCACATCAAGTTGCTCTTTGAAAAGATGAAAAAAATCTTTGGAGATGGCAACTAACTCCTCTCTATTCGCAATTAAATTAGGACATTTTGAGTACCAAATAATGTAAATTATGTATTTCCTTATCTTGGAAATTTCTATAATGTAATCCTGCTTTATATACTTGTATCATTTTAAATTTACACTCATTTATGAGTACTTCTATGCACATACTTTACTAAAACTAAGATATGAAAGGTTTATTTTTGTGATTTGCAGATAACCCAGTAGTACTTGGTCATCATTAAAATACCTGACTTCTTTGTCTCTCTGCCTAAACTAATCCAAGCCAATTCTGTGCAATTCTCCATGCATTTCCTCTGAATCCCTCATTTGCCCCTCCACCTGGCTCTGCCCATTCTGTTTCTCCCCCTACTAATTTTCCTTGTGTGCACATACCAATTTCAAAAGGCACCTATCTTTCCGGTCGAGTTCAATATTTACGTAACTTCTACTGAATTTTGACTGTTGTTAAATGGCTTAAAATTCACAAAACAAAAATCATTTGGGATTTCCCACTCCATTGGTATTATCATTACATCTCATTATATCATATGTCATACCTCTGTCTTTCCTAAAGCCAAAATATCTTCATATAGACATTCCCTTTTTATGTTTTCCATCCATTTATTAATGACTCCATAAGTAGATTGAAAATGAAGGTAGTTGCCATATAAGCCTTATATTCATACATTTTTTCTCTCATAGCTTTTTTTAGACTGGGTATTAACAAAGATGTAATGAAATCTTTATAGCAAGTCCTTAGACACCCATATAAGCACTTCCCTCTTTTCCTAAATCTGGATATTACCAAATTTAATCGAGTAAGTCACACCTCATGTATCCAGAGCATTCTCATTTTTGGGCAGGTTCAAAAAGAGAACAAAATTTTTTTTTGCCCTTGAGACTGCCTCTTTTTTTCTTAACCTGAAAACATGATCTTAAAAAAAATACAGTGCTCATGTTAAGCATTTATGTATGCACCTATTTCTAAGGAATTCATTGGATTAGTTAATATCATCACTATGTCCAATTTTATCATGTATATTTTTCTTGCAACACTTTACAGAAATCACAGTTATTACAACCACATCATCCAGCAGTACAAACAGCAACTGCAGAATCAGCAACATATATGATGTCTGACTTAAATATTTGCAAAGTTACAAGTTCATTTGTCCAGTGATAATGAAAAGTCATTGCTATATAAACAAATAAAAGCAGAGCAGCTGATTGTATCGGATAATGTCTGATAGTGGCTGTCTCTCAGAACAGTACCTGTGGATTCAAACGATTTAATAACAATGTGTTACCTTACATTCAATCTATACATGCTTTTCTGATTGGTGATTCTGATGTGGTCTTTCTTCTAGTAATTATTGTACACTCAGAATTTGTTGCACGATTACTATCACTAAGTACTTTGAAATTTATAAATAATTTACAGAGGCAATTTATTGTCATTATATTAACTAATTTGAAATATTGGTGAACCAAGGGGAAAAGGGAAACAAATTAAATGCAAACAATAGGAATTTGAGGAAAAAGGTGCAAAGCATACACGAATAAATATGTTATCTGTACCTTCTGACTTTCTTGTCTTGACCTTGGTCTATGACATTAGAGGTCCTTGCTTTGCTTACTAAGGAACAAGAATACACAGAGAAGGAGCTGCATGGACTCTTTTGTCTTGTTAATACCTATTCAGCATGTTTGATGCTACAGGCAACAATCATAAATACTCACTCCAATAAGCTGAATTAGTGAGAGTAAAGTGCAAGGCTCCACTCCACAGGAAAACTGCAGTCAATTAATAGAGCTAATATATGGAATTGCCCAACGAAATAGTGCTAAATCAGAGAACATTACTTATAACTCAACTGCAATGACAAATAAATATGACTTTGCTGGAAAGAAATTCTGGAAGTGAAAGTCTGTCCTTGAAAACTTTTAAAAGTTAGGCCTATTAGGCCTTAATTACTAGTTGAAAAAATTGCAATACCAAGTGTAATTATAAGCACATATTATATACAAAAAAATTTGTACTAAATGTGCCAGCATTTTAAAAATAAAAGGATGACCTTAAAAATAACTACCCCTTTACATACCTCCTCTATACATATATGGTATTTGAAGAGATAAGCGACTTTTGAGCCACATTCCAATGCCTTTGAATTTCATTCCTCCCCCAACAACAAGAATGCAGCTATACATCTTCCTTTTGAGGTCATCTGATGCTGTAAAATTACATTTTTTTAAATTAGTGATGTCACTTAGTACCTTCATAAATGCTTAAAACTATGCTATAATAGCATAGGAAGAGTTTTCAGGCTTCCCATAGGGTCCAAGAATTGCATAGCATCAGCATTTCAAAGGCTGAGACCACCACTATCTTCAGGGTGAATCACACTGAAGATGATGGTGGACTCAAGTTGTGGATAAATAACCCTTGGTCCCAGTGGGAAATCCAAGAACTCTTCCTGAAATTTATTCACTAGGAAAACCTAAGACCCACTATGTTATAGCGTCATTTATAAATGTTTCATTCTAAAGGAACTCCATATTTTCCATTCAAAAATTCTTTCTGAAATCTAATTCCATGGTCAATTTTCTTCAATAAGATTATTCAGCCATATGGTTATAGGAGGGTTGCAGTCAACCAATCTTCGGATTGAAGTACTGATGATGATGATGGTCATAGGAAAAAAATCTGAGAACCATTATGAAATGAGAAATACAGTATCAGCATAAATTATTTTTTATGTGTGAAAATGATCTGCACTCTCAAAGAAGGCCTTCTCACTGCTATTCTCCAAAAATGCAGCATATAATTAACTTCTATACAGAACTACCCTTCTCAAGGGTAGTTCTGCAGAGAAGTTAATTATGTATATGCTGCATTTTTGGAGCATGGCAGTGAGGACTGATGGAAGTCCCATGAATGATTTGATATTCTGCAACAGAAGCTTATTGAGCTCATGAAAATTTTATCAGAACAAGTGGTACCATCAATTTTTGCTTATATTGAGAACATAGAGTGCATAGATAAGTTTTTCCAATAATTTTTTTTGGAGAATGAAGCTGAAATCCATTTCATTTATTTGTCATTAAATGAAACCCACTGATATGTAACACCCATCAAAATAACAGATTTCAAATCGTCTATTTTGTCCAAATTGTTCACACAATAGGAGACAGAAATGATTGCATATGGTAATTTAATATTTAATATGGTATTTGCAGTTAATTACTAGAACATCAAAACAATTGATTATCAGAAAATTACTCTTTTAGAGAAGTAAGGAAGGATGTATGTGCATTAAAATAACGAATGTTACTATTTTACATCCTACATTCTAAAAAACTAATAAAAAATAGATTATCTAGATGGAGAACAATAAAAATTGAATTATAATAATTATTACACTAAAACAACTCTTCCTTTAATTTAGTAAACCAGTTAGAAAATTGAGGTTAGCCAATTGAAACACATAATTGAAACAAGGCTTACATTATAATCAATTGTGATTATACCAGTCCATCATTATTGTTACATTATACTGGGTATCCAAAACCACTCATTATAAAAATTGAGAGAATTTAGAAAAGAATTGAGAAAAATCTTAAATTGAGAGAATTATGTTTACTGGAAATCTCAAAATTTATTGGGACTATATTTCCACCAGAAGTTGACAATATCATAAATTGATAAGAGCCCAACCAATTATAGTCCTTACAGGAAATCTCAAAATTTATTATAACTCTATTGATTTATAATAATATTAACTTCTGGTGGAAATATAGTCCTATTAAATTTTCAGGTGTACTGTAAATATAATTCACTCCATTTTAGAAGGGGTATATGTGTGATTTTAGAGAACCAGTATGTATCTGATGTTCCCCATATCATATATTCATGTAATTTCATTTTCCTTGGACAAATAAACACTATTATCTCAGTTTCTCATACTGTTATGTGAATATAAAATTTATTTTGTATTCATTGATTGTGCCCTTATTTTTATAAATATCTTTCTCACATTATATAACTTCTGATGAGTCACAATAAATAACAACACAGTGTCACTTTTGGCAATAAGTTACAGTACTTGGAGAAATAGAGAACAAATAGCTCTGATACAGTTGAATCTCCTTAATTAAAAAAATCAAGAAGATTTATATGAAAATATTTATGCTATAAAGTTATTCCTTAACCCTTTCGAGCCCTAAACTGGGATGCAGTCCCAGCATATGAGCGTGCAAAGTGAAATTGTGACCCTCCGTATGGCACTCATTTTCAGGAGCACTTGTAAAATTTAAGTTTGCAGGTAAAAAATTTTTCCCTCTTGGACACTTTTCAGGGGGGCACGAAACCTTTTCTCAGAAAAAAGGCACCAGTGACCTTTCCCACAGTCCTATAGGCAGTCCCTCTCAAGCATGGGTCCATGATCAAAATTGTTTATATGGATTGGTTTTTCAAAAGAAATTTACAATCAAATTCCACTATTAAATTGTAAGAAATGAATTCCATGTGATTTGCTGTGCATGCACAATTTTGAAATGGAATTCTATCGTCTAAATTAACTAAGATCTCTTACTGAAGGTTCCTTTAATAACATACCAGTGGCTACTAATGTTTAGTTATTATATATTGCACTTGGGTTAAGGTCATATTGATTATTTAGTCTCCTTTTGTCATAAAATAAATCTCTCCTCAGACTTATTTCTACCAAAAGTATGGATCAAGGGTGCGGTATAGTAAGTTTTTATATGAATGAAAAGCAAAACACTTGGTAATTCCACATAAAAACAGTTTATTGCGATGACCCGGGTTTCGACTACAAGGTCATCTTCAGATCATTCAAGTGTTTTGCTTTTCATTCATAATGAATTGGTTTCACCAAGTTACGCCTGAATCCGTCGATTAAGTTTTTATAGTTGTAACAGAATGAATAATAAGTTAAATACTCTTTCTTGTGAGTTTTACTATTAGTGTCACATTGTACAGTGTTGTACTTATAAAACTACCTCTGTAAGAAAATGTACAGAAATGCAAAAGATTACTTTGATTTATTTCTACACTTGATACGACAAATTCATTGAAATGATGGTAAAGAAAAGTCATTCATACTCGGGGGATGATTCTGAATGCCCAATATATCGGTCAATCGGCCCCAAAAAGGTTAATGATCACATTTTCTATCAGCCAAAAGAAAATCATAAGCTGTTAATTTTCATCCCAAGAACTGTAATTTATTTCACATGAATTACAACAAATTATCATAAGATATAATTTCTCCATATGGCTAACTCAGAAAGGTCCCAGTTTTGCAAAATCTTTGGTCAAAACCATAGAAGGAATAAGATACTAAATGGAAGAAATTTGGAAGAGAAAAAATAAAGATAAAGAAAAGATGATATCTAAACTCACAACAGCGATCAATGCTATGAATAATTGCTTGATCGAGGCCCAAAAGAGTGCCTGGATCAGGTTCCAGTGGTCCCTCGGCCTCTCTGCCACCAACTCCAGCTCCTCCAGCACCCCCACCCTCCATGTTGTCCACAACAATGTCCTCCTCCAGCCCCCCACCAGCACCATCACCCCCTTGGCCACCATCACCACCTCCAATGCCACCTCCCATCCCACCACCACCTGATGCCTCACCTCCCACAGAAACACCACCTTGCTCCATCGCCTCCTTTGCTCCCCTCCTCTGTAATAGGTGATCAAACATGAGTATCAAGTAGTGGTCAGATTTCTCAATGTGTCAGGCAGGCTAGTGCTTCACTAAATCAACCTTGAATCATGAACGGCTGGGAGTTGGGAAGTTGTTCAAGTGCCAATTGAAAAGAAAAAAGTCTGGGTCATGAAGGTGAGAAATTGGGAGAATCGAATGTCTTTCTGTTAAAACAAGTATACAGCCACATAAAACATTCTAAGCTGTACTTAATGCATAATCACAGTTAAGGAATACTATTTAGAGAAATAGTTCCATCAATACATCTATATGAAATTCCAAATAATGCCAAATGCCATCAATTAGAATTATCATACATAGTATTAGATGAATAAGGGTAATTGAGAAAACTTGAAATTACAAGGCCATTTGTTTTCAGTTTAATCATTACCTAATAATTGAAAAAAATACTTAGTAAAAATGTTCAACAAAAATGCAGAGAACTGGCTTATTTTATTAAATGAAATACAATAATGAATGATTTGGTGCTTTCCCGGCGTATTATCTGAGTGAAGTCTTCTCGGGATCTCCACCGGGTCAGATTGTATGTGGCCGACGTTTCGAAGGCGTACTCTGCCATCGTCTTCAGGGGCGTAGACATTTTTCATTGCTTCACTTATTGGCCAAGACTGCATGCATCACTGTACTTCTATTCTTCTCCTTCCTCATGCTTCAGATCAACAATGACTTAGTGCATTCAGTGTTTACGATGATGTTTGATTGCATATCAAAACAAATTGGGTTTTGCTCATCATATACCATCTGCCCAAGTGGGTACCTGTTCTTTTTACGCTACAATGTACGTCAGGGATGCAATTAACATATCAGAATAGTCACTTGTAAGATGTTAGAAGCTACAGATGTTCCACAAGAAGGAGAAATCCCTTTTTTCTCCAAATCGTCCTTTTAAACCAACCAGTGATCACCTTTAAATCAGATTGAATCCTAAATTCCCTCGAGACTTCCAAAACTTTCGTCATTATACGCTCTTGGCTAATGTGAAAGCCTTGCTATTGTTTTCCAATCACAGAGTCATCAACATGATTTTTGATGACTTCAAATACTAATTCTAAAGGTCCTCTTAATGACTCTCTAGCTAAATCAGCATATCTGAATACACCAAATGCTTCTGCCACCAATGTATAGTTTACTTGTCACTCACCTATCTTTTGAATTTGTACCTATTACCACTTGGGCAATTGTAAATATACAAGGTGTTAAGAGTGCTAAGTTCTTTATTTGAGATGGCAATAGGCCTAAAGTTGAAGAAAAACCCTTTATCCCCTAAGAAATACTTTTTCCTATATTTGGCCAAAGTCCTACACAACTGTATTAATGGAGATTTATTTATTCAGGACATTCACTATGCTACCCAGTAGCATAAAGGGACTAACTAATTAAAAGTAGTGATAGAAAGAATAGAGCTGTAAAACTTTGGCTATTATGAAAAGAGCATGTAACATATTTTTTCCAGAATGAATTAGGCACTTATAATATGCACTATATAATATAAACTACATGTATAATATACATGGTTGGAATAAAAGATGATTTGTACTTTTCCACAGTTTAAAACTGTGGAAAATTAGAAATCATCCTTTAGTCCAACCATGGATATTTATAAGTTCCATGAAGTGAAGCCTAATATCTTTAATTTTACATATATAATAAGTAAGTACACCTATGTATCTCTGCAATGTTTGTCAATATTGTATGATAATAACCCCAGTATTGTTTTTTTTATAAAAGTGCCCCCCACATTAAGAAAGATTGCTCTACAGGCCACACCTAAATCTCTCCAGCTTTGGCTAAGAGTCCAACGTGTAAATTATAGAAATTATTCGATGGAACAATAAAAGCTTTTCTTGCCCATTGAGGTAAGAGTATTTTATATGCAGGACTTCTTTGCTTACTAGCGACTTGGCAGAAGACCTTTTCTCAACATGATCAGTTGAAAAGTAACATAACTTTTATTTGGAAATTAAGGTAGTGTTCCCATCAACGATTCAAAATATGAGATGTGACATTCTATTCTCACAGACTTTCTGCGACTATGGTGGTGCATGAATCATCCTCTATACAGCTTTATACAAAGTTCTGATATTCAGAACCTCACAATAATAAGTACATTTTAACCTCACTATGGGTGCTCAAAGTCATATGGCATATCAGGATGGGGAACATATGGTAATCAGCTGGAAATTGGTCCAGTAGGTTATCCCACCCCTTGGTATGTGCAAACTGCATGCTATGGGTAAAAACAGTAATATTACAAAAATAAGTGACTGGCACGAGATGTCCTTGAGAGCTCACCAGTTCCCTCCTGTGCGTCTCCATGGCTGCTGTCCTGACCGCTGCCACCAGACCCATCGCTGCTCAATCTCCGGCGTCTCTTCTGACCCCTGCTCACCGCTTCGGGTGAATCGTGGCCGTCGCCCTCCCTGTTTATGCAATAACTGCATATTTTACTGTTTATGCATACACTTGTATGCAAGTAATGCATACAAGTGTATGCATTACTTATTTATTATTATATCAAATATATACGAGGTGCATTAAAGTTATAAGTACTCCAATTTTTTTCTCCGGACTGGAAACAGAAACATGCGGTTTGTTTTAAAATGAGCTGACACTCTTTGTCAATGTATAACAGAGATGGCAGCACTGAACAACAGACATGACCTCTAGTGGCAGCCGTGAGAATGAGAACTGTTTTTGATACTTAATATGGCTATGTTTTTGTTAAATGACCAGAGTGTAATCATTCGTGGTGTGACATCGATTGAAATTCATCGCCAGTTGAAGGAGACATGTGGTGATGAAGTCATGGATGTGTCAAAAGTGCATTCATGGGTGCGACAGTTTAAAGAAGGCAGAACATCATGTGACAACGAACCAA
>WURS02293540.1:0-18644 GCA_011762765.2 Rhinocypha anisoptera
GGTGGTTCCACCGAAAATTCTTCACCACTGTGAGTTTTTTTCTTTTTGTGTCCTGTGTCTTTATACGTTCCACTAGTATTCGAACCAATATTATTTACATTGTGAACCTTTTCGAAGTGATTATATATATATATATACATAAACCACATGAAATCCGGGTAGAAATGTTGACTCGTAAACCTCAATATTTGAATTGGTTGATAATCTTTCAAGTAGTAATTATATTTTTTAAATGTTATTCCATTCTAGCGGCTCATCTATTTTATGACGTTTCTAGAATAAACAATAAAGCGGTAAATGCTTACCGAAAGGTTGCTGCAGTGAGAACAAAAAATATTCTTTCCCCGGAATCACTCCAATTCTTCCTCACTTCTTTGTATTCATAAATTTACACGTATATTTCAAATTTATATTTTAAATTGACACCAACTACCAATTTTTGTATGGAATCTACATATTTATATCTCTCATTGACTCATGGAAAATTTTGTTTAGAATTACATAAATCCGTATTTGATTTATAAAAATTACACCCCACAATATTTCACATTTCCAATTTTATAATACCTTAATGTATTAGGATCAAAACTTTACAAATATACCGTTTTATGATACTTACTATTCCGAAACTAACCGTTATAAAAGTACTTCTTTTGTATCATTCTAAAATACTTCTTTTTTTCCTGGTAAACTTTTTTTGAGGGTTGAACTTCCCTCGTCTCCCTAAGGTCGACATTATAAAATTCTTACTAACCCAAGAAGGGAGACCAACTTTTTGTTGTATTTGTCACGTGAGGTTTTACAAGGGCGAAAAAAATAAAAGGAGTCAGTTAACCACCAAATTTGGTTTCGAGTTTACATCTTCCGCAGTCGTGATATTTATTCGCCTAAGACACTATCCGTTGCGACATTGGAGTGAACACCTGAGATGAAAAAGTGCCTTTACAGTTCCCGATTCATAATTCATCTTTCTACTTCAAACTATTGTTCGAATCTTGTGAGATCGTCTTTCTTCCTTTTAACTGTAGTTTCGCTCGTACCATTTGTAAAAAAAAAACCTCGAGGTCGAATTCGTCTCGCAGACTTTCGAGTGACCGAGGTAACGGCGGTACACGCTATCACCATGCGTGTGGATTTATTGACGTTCACCTCCCGCCAACCAAGAGGTCGGCGAGTCTCTTTCCCTCTTGACGCGCGGCGCGAAAGGAAAAGTGAAGTGGAGCGGGTGAGACAGTGAGCCGAGTCGATCCCGCTATGTTATACCGAGGTCCGAATAACGAGTGCCGACAGTTTCCCGAGAAGAGTCCCACCGCCACCCCCACAATCCATTCCCCCTGCCTTGTTTTTAATTCACAATGAATGCCGCCCTAAGCATTCGCCATGCGTGACTAATATCAATGCTCGAGCTACTGTTTTTATGTTCACTTGTGATGTCATGGGTGCATTTCCTTGCGTGCATATTGCGTGACTAACATTGGGGCTCATTCGAGTGCTTAAACGTCGTAACGACTGAACTCGTGCCGATGATGCCGAGAAACCTAATAAAAAATAAGTCCCACTGAAGAGCCTTACGCATAGCTTGAGTGAGAGTTTGTATAATAATATATATAATGTATAATATAATGTATATAATAAGCTCTAATATTCATGGATGTGATCTTAAACACTTTTTACAGAGAATTTAACCTCTATCGCGCTTCTGCTTCAAATGCGAAAAAAAATGTCCGAAAATCAAAGGCAACTCCTAAAAATTCATTTCCCGATTTCAGCCGAGGAGTTAGTTTTCAGTTGGGAGTTGTGTGTTCAATCAGTCTTTATTTTCTAGCTGCAATTTTTCAGTGAGTCTTGTTACACAGAAAATAAAGCGCACTCGGCGGTACCAAGTAGCGAATTCTAACGACTAACTGTTAAAACTATATGTTGTTTAAATTCTGCATTAATATTTCACGAAAATCCATCTTATCTCGCCAGAATGGTTGCACTACTATTATTAGCACATTACTAAAACCACTAATATCAAAATTTTCGTTTTTAATCGTTTCCCTTTAGCAAAACAAAAAAGCTTACTCAAATTTCAATGTGAATAAACGTTCCTACGTTCGTGAAACATTTTAACCATTGAAACAATGCTTAGCTGAATGATTAAAAACGGGATTAATTATGTAATTTGTATTTTAAACGGGATTTTTTATTTTGTAAAAACTGATTCCCTCAGCTCCTACAAACAACCGCCTTCAGAACAAGAAGGAATCCAAGTAATTCCAGATAACCACTATGATGCAAACCGACAAGCCGACCACTCTCCCACCGCTTGGAATGAATCCTACCATTTCTGTTCTCGATTCGAAACTCATAGGAGGGAATGCCGTCGACCAGTCTCCGCATAGCCGAAGCGAACAGCTAGCAAGATCTTTAGTTGCCCGAGGGAGAAGGAATTGATAACATCAGACGTAACCGATTCCGACTTGGCGAAGGAAAGAACTATGAGCGTTGCTACAGAGAATTTACTCATGTCTCACACTTGACATATGTCGCCGGTATTTTGTTACCTAGTGCCTTAGCGCATATTTGTAGGGCCTTCAAATTCAATTATAACTAGAAGGTAGTTCACTACAAAAGTAACATGACGATCACAATGGCACTTAATGAACAAACAGCTCCTAAAGTAAACATTCCTTCTCCTTCAAAGAAACTTTCCACATTTCAGTGTTTTAACTTTCTCTTGAAGTGGTGAAGTTTTTTTTGATGTGCGATGAAGATTTATTAATTGGAATATCCAGTTATTTTCCTTCTGAGATATACACTATAGTAAAAAATAATGTATCTAAGAATTAATTGGCTTAGGGCCACTACAGATATTGATTACGCCATTAGTGCCATAAAATAATGTTCGTTCCCTAGTACTAACGTAAAAAAGAAATAATGTCCTCTAAAGTAATGTCCTCAATGTATTTTCGTTTGAGTAAGAGAATCAGCTAAATAGTTATGTAGAAGAATTTTTCTACTGACGGATAATTGAATGATAAATTTAGCTCCTATCGTTCACTTCGCTTCACATTACGATTCTCTCGGAAAATTATTCTTTCGTGATAATTGAAATTAGGCTTCCTTCTTCAGTGACTTTCTTTCTCAGTAAGTTGAGTCATTACTCTGTAAAAATAATGGATCGCCATTGGTAACACGCTTTTAGCAATACTTACTTTAGGCATAAACTTTCTGAACATGGTACTAAGGCCATTTATGTGGACTGAGGGTATTATTTGTATGTGTGAATATATCTATTAAAAAAGGGGGAAAATTTATAGGAATGGACATGACTCTATGCAGTTAATGCATTTGAGTGAAAAAGACTTTTTGGAGCAAGATTCGTCGTGGATGTTTAAAATTAATTATTATACAGATAAATGTTATTTTTTTACACTGAACAGCATATAAAGAAAAGTGAAACGAATAACATATTTTAAAAAGGATGATAGATATTCT
The DNA here is from genome assembly GCA_011762765.2 of Rhinocypha anisoptera. Taxonomy (NCBI): domain Eukaryota; kingdom Metazoa; phylum Arthropoda; class Insecta; order Odonata; family Chlorocyphidae; genus Rhinocypha; species Rhinocypha anisoptera. Next base: position 3,484 of record WURS02293540.1, read on the forward strand.
TCTCTAACTTTGTATTGTTTATTTTGCATGAGAGCCGAATTTAATTCCAATATGGACGAGCAAATTAATACTAAGGAAAGTGTGAACAGTTTGAAATACCGCGAGGAACTTTTCGACAACCAGGTTCGTTTCATTTAGTGTTTTGTAATGCCACTAGATGGAAGCAGTAGATAGAGAGAGAAGCCGCGTTCTCTGCCTTACAGCACCTGCAAGATCGTCGTCGACGGCTGGCGAAAGAAGTAAAAGCCTTACATACTTCACCCGATCGTGGTCATTTGAATAAACGAAACGCTGTGTGCCCCATGATAACAGGTGGTGTGCTCAGTGTGAGTACGTCCAAGCAAACAAGGAAAGGAAGTAGGCCGCTGATAAATGGCACTTAGAGATAGGAAAGAGAGACGAAAAACGGCCGATGGTATGCTTTGTATTTAACAGCTATCTATTTCTCACTCTCTCCATTGCGATTAAACTCTTATACCGGCCACAGTAATCAACCCGAAGGTTGGTGTGTTAAGTGGGGGTAGAGCTCACCTAGTACTAAGTCCACGGCATGTGGAAATTCACACATCAGGGTAGAAGGCCACTCCTTTTCCCTGTGCCACCTGTGGTACCCGAAAAATCACTCAGATTGGGTTCAGCTGGAGGTGTCACCGGGTCTCAAACCTGGGTCCCCCGGTCGGTAGCCAAGCATTCTACCCACTGGACAACAACGACCTCTAAACTCGTGTATAAAATTTAAGTATATTTTTTTAATTAGAAGACCACTTGAAGACTTGCTTGCAGTGAACATCCTCAAGAATGAGGAATTATCGATAGAAAGACAGGCCGGTTTTCCATCCAGCTAAGCTACATTTGCCACTAAATCTTCAAATCCCATTTGGTCAAGGTCCCGAAACTATTTTTCATTATGGAAACGGAGATAGTAGTTGTAGTATTTTTGTTTACAGGGTGCTTCGACGGCTATGGTAATTCCGCACCTCTTTAACTCATATAAAAAGCACATCTGCATAAACACAACATCCATGCCCTGGGCGGGATTCGGACGGATTTGGGTTAACCGGCGAGCACACTACCCACCAGGCTAATCCGGTTAGCAGAATCTGAATTTTTTCCATCTAAAGAAGATTGAAGAGGCCTTTACGTTGTGAAAAAGTTCAATGATGGCCAAGATATAACTTTCCTTTCCACTGAATGGGTACTTGATGTTTTTATTTACTACTAATTCCGTTGCACTGTGTCATCTTCAAGTGTAAGTTACATTTCTTTATTCTTCATTGTAACGAAAATAGGTCGTAAATAAAATAATAGGCATAAAATGGAAAGCAAAGTTACATTCATTTCAAACTTATTCACTTTTTAACGACAAATTTTGGGTTAGTATTTCTTCTAAAATTCTTTATATCCTTACCGACAAAAAATATCATATTTTTCCACAGATTTTATATACCGTAATACACGTGCGTGCGTACGTATAAACTTCCACGAAGTGAAATCTAAATGCATTAAATCTTTTTCATCTTCCTACCTTGATCTTTCCATGAAGTATTATATCTTCAGAGTAGGATTTTTATTTTTCAAAGCCAAAATAATTTTCATAATCAACGAAAACTCATATAAATTTATTCAAAGTTTGGTTTCATAGTTTAAATGAATCAAATAGAAATTTAACTTAATTATAGAACATGATTAGGATGAAATCGATTATTTTTTTAATGAGGAATAAATTTTAAATAGGAGTTGTTGTTTTACTTTAATTATGTCTCAGTTTATTATACTAATAAAATGTATTTTTTGTCTGGTTTAGTCTTCTAAGCTGCTTACCAGAATATTCTGGTTTAGAAACCTAGCGATTTGAACTAGACACGCTAAGTTTCCCTAAAAAGAAATTCAATGATGTCAGCTCGGATATTCATCTGTTAACATATTGTCAAACGTAACAAAAAAGCAACTACATATTATTAAGAAAAAGATTCCGAAATTTGAACTAATCTAAATATAAACACTAATCTAGACAGTATGGCTGTATAACTTATATTCTTTCAAGGACTTGATTAGCTGTCACGGATACAGAATAGTGTAGCGGTTAAAATTTAATTTAGTGCGTGAATAACTTAACTGAGAGCAATAAAAGTAACAAATTCAATTTTGCAAGTATTCCTCTACTGCCAGAAATAACTTGTTTTGAATCCGGTTCTGTTGATAATTTCTTTAGTGAAAATTATATTATTTTTCTAATTTTAATAATATTTTAATATGACGTAAAAAAGCAATAAGCTGCAAGAGTAGGGAAAATGTTTATGTGCATAGCATTCTTAGGATTTCAAACCCATGTATCCGAAATATTTATGTATACGTGTAATGGACCTTATAAAAGTTTCCAAGGCCTTCCAGCTTAATGCAAATTACATTTAACCTTCGAGATCAGAGGGAAATCGAATCTTCCTAGCAACCTTGATGATCTTAAAGTTTGTAAAAAAATTCAAATGATCATTGACCTTTTAATTTATCATTTAAGTGTGTAACTCGACAGGCCACAAACACTTAATTTAACTTGTAAGCCTCAATTAAACTTAATGTTTGTCAAAACTCCTTCATAAATACAATTAAAGTATTTAAAAGATAAATATTAAAACATTATTACTAAATTTTAAAAATATTCGGGATAAATCAATGATGAATTTAAAAAATGGTATATAATATAAAAACTTTGTGCGGACAGTTTTTCTTTTACCAAAATTTCATATGGATATAAATTTATTAGCTTCTAACGGTATGGAACGCGACTTAGGATTAATGAATCTAAAATGATTTTTAGCAGTGAATTAAAATTAGTGATGCCATTTCAAAAGTAATAAAGTCATATACCTACTAAACTATCATTAATTAGCTTTAAAATGTGACCGTTATAAGCCAGGAAACTCAATTTCATACCGACGACACATGACATAATGTAACACTCCGATTTTTTTTGCCCTCTACTAGGTCTCAACTAATTTCACGGTTTCTTAAGTGATAAAATCATTTTTAATGGGTAAAACAAGTCCGAGAGCAATCCAAGATGCGCCAATACTTAAGACATTAGGAGGTGATGACAATTTATGACTACCGCATCAACTAGCTATAAGTTCGAAGAATTGGCCACATAGCTTCTAACACAAATTACAACTTCTTGAAGTAAATTTTGCAGTATGTAACAGCCGTCCACTTTGAAAAGTGTTGTTTACTAGTAGGTGTACCAAACCTACTAGTACATACTGTGCTACACTAGTAAGTGTAACTGTACTATACTAGTGTTGAATAATGAATAAATGAAAATGCACTTTTCCACAAAAATAACATGCTACTAAGTACTGTACTAGTATGCTACTAAGTACTGTACTAGTATACTAGAAAGTGTAACTATACTAGTAAGTGTATTATGTTTTGAGAAACGCTACACGTTAAATTTTACCAGGAGTTATCTTTAAGTTAAGCGGTTTTCAAAAGGAATTCAACGAGTGAGACGAGGCACAAGTGGTGACATTTTCCCTATTCACAACATCGATTAGGAGGTGATAATCGTTAGGGATTCTTCGGATAAAAATATTTGTATTTGCTTTCCCTTCGTCAGAAATAACACGTGTTGAGTACTATCGTTATTCGTTTTTTATGCGTGATTTCATGGAAACCATTGTTTAAAAAATTATCGAAAAACTAGGTTTTTCGACAGGAGTTGAAACCTGTGAGTTATCCTACAGCTGTATCATTTCACAATTGATTAAATTTAAATTGAAATACCGCATGAAGGACATCTCTTTGATCCTATTTCTAAAACCCAAAACACCGCATTATGAAGAATGGACATGAAGATAATGTCTACTGTTCGAAGGGAGGAGATTAGCAATAACGGTGTCATTTACTCGAACAAATACTCTTCGTAACGCCTATCGCACAACTCATTTATGCGCCCCTGCCTAGTTAGTTATGACATTTTAAGTACCTACTATTCCCACGGATCTAAACACGTATCTTACCAGAAGCTTTAATCCCATGACTACGATTGTTTATTTTTTTTAAGTAATGAACCTCCTTGACCATAAAACTTTGATTTAAAAATGAAATATTTAATACAAGAAATGGGAAATGCAGTGATCCCTCGGTGGGGCGCGTGGGCTCCTGTTCTCATTTTTTTTCCAATTCACATAAAATCTTATTCGAATTTTCAAGACAAGGAGAATCTTTCATTTTGGGGAAATTTCATGATCTATTTTATTTTTTCTAACAAGTACACCGAGATAATTGTTCGGAAATAATTTATGATCCTCCACTCCTCACCCGAAATTATGATGATTTATGATCCCCAACTCCTTCACCCGAAATTGGGTGCCGTGAAAGAATCGCTGGGGCAAAGAAACACTGAAATTCCAAACATTTTAAGCTCATTTGAATAATCCTAACAAAATAGTTCGTGACAGAAACACAAATAATTAATAAACAAGTTACGTCTCATATATTTTACTATCACACTTACTTTTTTTCATATAGACTTATCTAAAATCGTCATGTGACAATATGATTCACCTTGTCCGAACGCTTGCATCTAAGAGCTCTCAGAAATGTTTTTAATGTGTAACCTACGGCCATTCAAATCTCAAAGAAGAGAAACATTTCATACAAAGATTAATAAGTATTGACCTGTCATAGTTTACGGCGTGTCTTTTATTAATGGCCCAGTTGAACGGAGCTTAAATTGCAGTTGTACTTTGAAAACGTTTCAAGGACCTCTCCACTCAGTCCTAAAAATAGCCTTCCCTACTCGAGTTTCTCTTCTACGGACGTAATAGTCTAAATTCGTTCGTAAATTTTTGTTGTTATTCATAGCCGTGCTGAGGATAAATTTTTCACTATATCATTTCAATTTTTACTAGGGTATCAAATTGAGTACACATAGTCAATTCTTTACAAAAAAACTTTGTAGGTGTACAAGTGAATAAATTGAATTAAGGAACTTAGATTTGATTACCTATATATGAAATTTTTACTTTAAACATACGCAATTAACGAAAAAGAAGCACTCTAAACCAAGAAAAATCTCTCAATGACAGTAAATTTAAGTGGGTTTGTGAAGACTACTTAAACACGACCACGAAGAAGATTATAAGGCCTTTCCGCATGGTTTTGAGGAATTAAATGGTAAGGGTTTCAATATTGACTCTTTTCAGGGGAATAGAAAGGTAATAAAAAATATAATTCTCAAAACTTGAAAATCAGCATAATACATAAATGAGGAAACAGATTGAGGCTATTCCTCAACATTAACAAAAAACTAACCCTGGAATTTGGAGTTTTAAAAAACCGATCTCGTGAGATATTTCTGGAAAATTTATTCATTGAAATGTGTAAAACACTTAAATTAGGAAAAAATATGATAAATTACACATTTTTTATTATGGAAAGTATTTTCATCAAAATCCATGTGTTTAAGTTTAATCCTAACTGTAAGACTATGTATTAAGGCTAACTTTGGCAAGTGAATATTCCATAAGCAGTAATAAAATATTTATAGTACACAGTGTGTAGTCTATTTCAAAAAGGTAACAGTAAAGGACTTATTTTCAATTAATACACGTGTCATATACAAAAGTAATAAAAATTGCAAGAGAAAATCAACAATAGTCTTTACTAAATAAAAATTGAGAAAGGGTGAAGGTAGATAGATGTGAAGTAAGATAGAAAGAAAAGTGGAGAGATGAAATACAGCACTTGGCTACTGACTTGGAGATCCGGGATCAAGTCCCGGTGAAGATTATAGGCACCTCCAGCGAAACAGAAAATGAGTGGTCCAAATTCCAAAAATTTTAGGGAAATCTCAGGTGGCACAGGGAAAGGAACTGACCTCTGTACCATGATGTAAAAATGTTCTCACGCTGCTGTGCTTAGTACTAGGTGAGGCCTAACCTCGCGCAACAAATCAACCTTAGGGGTGATTTGTTGGAGTTGGATTTGATGAGTAACCTTGGTAACAGTGTAACTAATCTGAGAAATTTTACGGCTGTTGTAGAGTCGTATTCACTTAATACATAATTATTACATAAAATACTGGGCAATATTTACGCTTTCTATTTAATTGAGCAGTGAGAACTGTGATTTAACGGTTATCTTACATTGTTTGAAAATTCCTCAAATAGACATTGAGTTGTAAAAGAGAATGAGGAACATCCTTGAAAAATTTCTCACCTAAAAAAGCTAATTTCTTATTTAAAGTAGGTCAGTTTCTTTTATGTGTAAAAATAATCAGTCAAATATCTTTCACAGGAAGTGCATAAATCTTAACCCGATACATGACGAGTTTATCTGCTAAACTGATTAGATATCTTTGCTATTCTAATTAGCAGATCGTTCATGAAAGAGAACCGGCTAAGTATCAAAAGAAACTTGATTTAAATTTTTTCTGTATCTGTGTATCTGTTATCTGTGTATAATGCAATGACATTTAGCTTTGAGTTTGGCTCAAGAGGTTCGTTTTTTTTACCTTCCAGTGGAATAAAAACAAAATATTTTATCATAAGATCGCTTCTAATTCAATCATGAAGCAATCCGTAAATCTGTAACATTTATTGAATGATTATTTATTTATCTAATTAATATATATTTATTTATTGAATCATTAATTATTTATTGAATTGTTTATTTATTGAGTTATTATTTATTTATTGAATTATTATTTACTTATTGAATTATTATTTACTTATTGAATTATTATTTACTTATTGAATTATTATTTAATTTTTTATATTACTAATTCATTTCCTTTCTTTTTTTTCTTATTAGAAGGTGAAAGGCTATCAGTATATTGTTACTCTGGACGTCTTTTGCAATTTTTTTGAGTCTTGTGTAGTTAAGAGTGTACCCTCTGATATTATCCTAATATATCTGTCAAAAGAAGACCTTTGATTGTTGGCAAATTTGGTGCTTATCGGTGGGCTATGGGTTCTGATAAATTGTGTTTTCTACCTTCCTTGTTGGATGAACAACTGTGTAATTAAAATGTTAAAAAACTTATGCTGGGTGTAAAAAAGATGATTATTGGTAATTTCAATTAAATAATTATTGAATTTTGCTATTCGAATCAGTATTATACGGTTACCATGTGATAACTAACAGCAGCCGTACATTCTGCTCTCTATTTTGAGAATACTGAGTGATTGGCAATGAAAAGGGTATCCTTCGTAGTCCCTGACTACGATTTCATTGGAGAACAGGTATTCATGGTCTAACTCAATTGTGTTATTTCTTAGTTATTTATAGTCATACAATTGGGTTCAATTTCAAGACATAATTTACACAGTTTAAATATTTCTAGACATTTGGTGAACAGCTACTTATAACATAGCATTCCCTAATTTGACATTTGTTTATATTTTTCTCTTTTATTCTACTTTATTTTTCTCCTTTGATCAGATATCCAAAACCCACTTTCAATACCAGGCTTTGATAAATCGTATTCTTGTTTAAACATTTGTGTTTCAAATATTTTCTCTCCGAATTGCTGCTCTTAAATTATCTCCATTCACGTAAGACCTAATTATCATGTCTAATGGAGCTAATATTTAATGAACATTTTATTTAAAATTGGCTGAATATAATTTATTTTTACTAAACGTGATGTTTTATTCTTTCTAAATCAATTTTTTAAAAATATTTTTCACAATTTTTATTCTTAATAGAGGGATAGTTTTTTTAATCTTTCCTTTTAACCCATTTATTCCCTTAACCCTCTTTCCCTCCGTTTCTCCAATTATACTTAATAGTATTTAATAAAGGAAAATTGATTTACAAGATTTTTTTCGAACCATCTTATATGTACACACGTATCTTAACTAATTGTTTCGCCAAAAATTTACCAATTTTCGCCAATTCGCCAAATATCTTAATTAGATTATTATCGTATTTAAAGGGGCATTTTTTTCTTGATTATGAATTTTTAAATATTTTCCTTCGGCCAATCTTAATTTTCAGTGGTAATGACAGGATTTGAGCGATATTAATGTTAATTCCTACCTTCTTTTTTCCTTCAAATGATATTTTGATTCCATCTCTGGTCATCCCGATCTATAACCATCTTTTCCCACCACCTTTACAACATCTACCATTAATAAGGACAAGAAAGAAGGGAATGTAACATCGGCATGAATTTGCGAACAAGTTGTTTATTACAAATTGTTTTTAAATATAGTTTTTGAGGAAAGACAACACCAAAGAAGCATTTGAAACTGTGTTTTACTCTATTTCTTTTCTTGTTTACTCTTTACTACAAAAAACTTGTCCATTCTTGTAGAAAAACGTAACGTGGAAGCACAATCGATCCTAAAAAGAATGAGAGGTCCAAATTCATCGAGGATATCGTTTATTTGTTGTTATTTATTTCATGTAACTCTGCACCCTTATTGTTTCTGTTTTAACTTAATATTGTTCTTCTTGCTGCTTATATCCAAAAGGGACGAAGCAAGGATGACCTTGGCCTTCTCCCCGCCTCGCGACCAGCGTAGAATCCACCCACGCGTGCCCTTTGGAGAGAGGGCGCTCGCTTGCTTGAGAGCGAACCCGAAGCCGGATGGGGCGAGCGCCTGTCACCGCGATCTCTACCCCGTCCGAGCACGGACCCAGCTCCGCAAATTAGAATTGCCGTCCGAAGTGATTTATCGCCTCCCTTACCATTCGAATTTCATCTCCACCCCCCTTTCCGAGTCCAGAGCCCTCCCCTGCGGCCGACAACCCTCGCCATAACCGCCCTCCTCTCTCCGTGTTTACAAACGATCCTTTTTTTCCCCGACGGCAACAAATCTTTTCTCCGTGACTCCACCCTGCCCACCTCAGGCTCAACTACTCCTTCTGGCCTCCTCTTACTGCGCGCGCGGGGTTTTCCCCAGTCACAAAAGAGTTTGCCGTACAAAATGCGCAACAATGCATTTGCTCCCCCACCTCACGCCACCCGTCAACCCCACCTCCCCTCCCCCCTCACTCCCTTTGTTCTTCGCCTACCCCTCACGGCTTCTCCTTCCCTCTTGAATGTCTCTTTTGTCTCCTTTCCCTTCTCTCCTCTTCTTCCTCCAGCCATCCTGGGGGGGGGGGACCACTTGAAAATATCTCGAGATGAGTGCTCAATCCATTGTCGTGTGTCCGTCTGCCAACTATGACTGCACCCCGGTGACTCTCGCAATATTTATTTGAGTTCCGAGCTGTGCGTGGCGTAATGGAAAAACAAAATGGCACTCTTCTCCTTGATGAAGGTTAACTATTCACGATTCCTCTCATCCATATGAGATGAAATTAAGATTAACACGCTCGGAGAAATGCAATTTATGAGCTAACGGGAAAACAAGTGATTTATTAGCTATAGAAGTTGGTATTTTTATTCGGTATTTTCCGGAGGTAGCCTTAGCCTTTGCCAAAAGTAATCCTCCTTTTTATAATCGGTGGGCCTAATTCATAAAAAAGTCTTAATGACGGTTTAGTCATTGGGAATAGAAAAAAGCCCACCGCCATCACTATATAGTTAAATACCTCAGCCACTTTTTCAACCAGGGTTTAAAATGCTTTTTATTATTTTTAATATCCTCCATACCTAAAAACATAACTAAAAAAACTCCGGGGGACATTCAGAGCTTAACTAGAGAAATAATCATAAAGGATAATCTACCTGTTAAGGACCGTTTTTGATTAGCACTAGCTTAGGTTGGGATTATTATATCTAACTGTAGTCCCTCTACAAATCTGCACACTTCCTGCCCCCTATCATTCTTTCCAATTTCCCTATTCTCTTAATACCCCTACACCGCTAACCCAAAATTGTATCCATTATTATTACCTTCAACAACCCATAGCCTCTGAGTACCCCTGCCATCCACCTTTCCTGTCTTTTTTTAATCTCTCGCAACTAACCCCTCTCCTTTCCTACCATTCTCAAAACTTCGTCATTCGTTTTCTCTCTGTCCACTTTACCTTCTCCATCTGTCGCCAAATCCGCATCTCTCAAAATCCTCCAATCTAAGCTCATCATCCTTCCTCATGGACCAGGTTTCGGATCCATATAGTGCTACGCTCCATATTAGGATTTTTACTAATCTTTTTTTCAAAATTATTCTTAATCTTATTTAGGGTCCCTGTCATTAACTCTTTCCTTTTCGCAAAGGCCTCTTTTGCTATTGCAATTCCTCGTCTGAAATCCGTGACGAAGAATTTTTCCTCTATAATGCTTTGCAAATAATTGAATTTTTCTACCTGTTCTAATTTATTCCCTTCTAGCTTGATATTCAGTCTAGACTTCCTACTTCTCGAAAATCTCATTACTTTCGTTTTCATACTATTAGTTTTCAACCAAAACTTCTGACACAAGTCCTGGAAAGCATTCAACAAATTCTGCAGTCGTTTGGCTGAATTACTTACTATAACTAGAGAAATAATATGCACGAAATGCTGTTGTTTGACAATATTTCCCAGAGTACAGCGTAATTTTATTTTTAAAGAGTGAAAGTATACTTTCGAATGTACGGATTGAAAAATGTTATTGACATGAAATTTTTAAAGCGTATTTTTATACTCATATCCATTGCCGTAATATGTCAAGAAGCAACAATATTTAACATATGATTTTAAAATTACTTAGTAAAAGATTTTATCAGAAATAACTTGTGGAGTAGGAATCAATCTTTTACTTAAATAAAAACTGACGTGATGCTTTAAGATTTCAAGAGAGATTAGTAATTATTTTAACTATTTTTTCTACGACTGCTTTCTAAAATACGTTTAATGAGTTTTAATTAAATACTTTTTTTAAATGAGTTTAAACTAAATACGACTCTTTATGGAATCAAACTTCGGAAGGCTTCGGCCTCGATTCTCCCTGAAAAATGATTTTAAGTCATCCTTCATCATTTTTCCTAGTCCATATTCCTTGTGGCTTCTTAAAAAGGGTTCCATTGGTTAATATAATGATAAAGGATGGGTTTCAGAGGGTTTGTGAGTGTGGTATAAGAAAATTTTTGTCAGAATAAAACGTCTCCCTTTGTCTAATCAATCGTTTCCCACTATAAGAATTTGAAGTAAATTCAGGCCTCCAGTGCTTATTGCGGCTATCACTAAGCTGCAAAAACCCTAGAGGGAGACCAAGGATGTCATATGAAAAACATAATAGTGCGTTTGAATTAGAAGCTGCAAAGCCATGATGAGACTGGCCGAGAACAGGATAATTCGGGGAGCAGCAATACATAAACCAATCTTCGATCTGTAAACGAAGAAAGGTAATCAATAAGGTAGCTTAGCACTCCCATACAGGGGTGCCACCTTTATTTGATAACCAATAGGTTAAGACTAATGAAGAAGTAATCCAAAGGAGCATTGAAAATGACAAGAAAAAGAGGCGGTATAATCACAATAAAATGGTAAGTAATGCTTTTAGAAAGTAATACATATTTACATATGATGGATTGGTGAAAACCTAATTGGAAAAACTCCTAGGAGTGAATAACCCTAGAGATGAGCTAAGGGTGCTGTTTGGGGCAGATTAATGGGGAATGGTAGTTTCAGGAACCTCAGAGGTATAAGGAAGTTGAAAGGTGGCTGCTTTGGTTTATGGAGAGCTGCTGCAGGTCAATCTCGGGATCCATAACCTTTGATGATGCCGCAGATAGCTGGAAAATGGGTTTTGCTTGTTTCGTCTGAAAATATCCCACAGTCAAAAGATCACAGAGTAGGCAAAAAAATCCAAATCAGATTTAGAAATATATAATTATTTCTATATTTCTAATTATTCTCCATTGTGTGCAAAACATCCCAAATATATTTTCCCATTTTTGCAATAATTTCTCATAAGATTCCCAAAAGACACCTCAGTAGCTGTAATGACCGTCTTAATATTTAAAAACAACCACTGAGGTAAAGTTAAAGGTTAGAGACTAGAATAAAGTCAAATCTGGAAGATAAGGTGGATGTTTGAATAGTCCATAGTTCATGTCTCTCAATTGTCCCAAAACATCCCTTTAGGACAAAAAAACGAAGAGGAATTTTTGAAGATGAATTTTTCTTCTCCTCTGTAATTTATGTTTTTTTGGGGAGTTTTTTTTCTATTTTATCTAACAGACTTAAATAAAATTTAATTTTCATTTTTTGTCCATTCCAAGGTTATTAATATACAAAACCCCTTTACGATCCGAAAGTGCTGCCTGTGATTTTTTCAGGTTGATTAAAACTACTTTACATGATTTGATGCCGGGTTTCGTTCATTCTATTTATAATTTTATTTAGTTTCTGGTGTGTAATAATGGTTTCATCGTAAAAATTTGAATCACAAATCAGTTTTTTTTATCAAATTATGTTCTTAAAAACACTAATCACCGAACAGTAGTCCTCATGCGTATGAGTTTTTTGTTTCTTGTGAGCAAAAAAGGTGAAATGGTTCTACATGGTGAATACCTCACACATTATTTTGACTTTACCCTCGTCAATTTCGTGTACTATAATCATTCCGGTCACTTTGGTTCCAGTAACTTAACGTAATGCCCTGTAATTAATCTATCATTTCCGATATTGTAGAAACTTTAAGGCGGCCTTCTTGTGAATGATTTTTGTAAATAAAAAAATATATTAAAATTATGGAATAAATATTTATGTATGCCTTAATAAAAATAGCTTAAAAATTACTATGGAAGACATTTTCTATTATAACTCAAGTGGGATTAAGAAATTATGATTTCCAGTATTTCATTTTGGAAGGGGAGAGATATACTAAAACGGGTATTCTGTGAATCAATACGAATATAATCAATAAGAATTATAGAGTGATACTTTCATTCAGACTTTATTTAACTTGCCTTAATTTATTAATCCAAAATGCTTCTTTTGTGGAAAAATGTTGAAACTTAATTTCATGCCTATAATATCTCTACTATGTTATCATTCGTATGACTGTGGACGTTTTCTGATTCTGTGCTTTGTAATTTCCTTGTATCCGATTAATTCCAATCATTAATGCCCCGGAAGATCGAATATACGGAACATGACAGCTGTAAGATATACGTTTTTACTAAATGACGGAAGTGCGTGATTCCCTCGTAAGATATTATCTGAAGTAATCGTTAAGGATAAAATCGTCTTCACAAAGGATTGTACAGTTAGTGACTCTAAGTCCCAATCGGATTATTCCGCTCAAACTAGAGGAAATAATATATTCGGGTAATTTTTCCTTTAGGGACTAGTAGTTCATATCATGTGCGAAGAGTTAAATTCAGTAATTAACCTTTTCTATAAGCAATTAAACTTGCGTTGCCAATGTCAAGGACAACACAGGGGGGAAGAGGACAGGTCATATTTACGCAGATGCCTCAACCAACCTCAGTTTCCTCCTGCAGCCTCCCCCCACGTTCACCACGCTTGACCCCTCTCTTTAACCCTCCTCATACCCCCGAGCGAATCGACCGCGCCCATCCGAACTAATAGCCTTTCGAAGGCGCCCGCGTTGCTGTCGAGGGCACCCATGTGCATCAATTTGGTCCACGCTCTGGCGGTACAGACCGTGATCGTATCCGCGGGTTTTCCCCCTATAAGAACGCTTTTTAACTCTGGTTTCACCAACTCATCCTCCTCCAGCTCGATACCATTCGGTCTTCATGAAGAAGAATGAACTTTGACGGGAGAGGGACGAGAGAAAATCCCGAGGTACTTCCCCGGAGATTTCGATGACCGAGAGATAAAGGTAGAGCGAATATTCCGATGCTAGTTTCTTAAAACTGGTTCTCGGAGGTGTGGAGAGAGTACGGTTGCCTTTAACCAAGCTTTCTCATCTCCTGCAAGCATATAGTTGCTTGTACAAAACTCTTACCTAAATAATCTTCCTCGTATGAAAGCGAGTTTTGAAATGGCTAAAGAGAAGTTATTCTCAAAGAGTCCATCGTAGTAAAACCAAATTTTATCGTATCATATAATATTCACATTAAGCACACGTACCTAACAGCCAAGGGGTTGCAATTTATTGCATTTAAAGGATCAGAAAGGATTTATTACAATCAAAAGGATCAGAAACATTATAATATGCATACATAAAATTGGTGAACCTAGTAAATTTTTGTCAAATTTTTGGAAGAGTTTCATTTTCACTGGTTGTACCACAAATATAAGTAGGCTATAAACATACGAATATTAATAATTTTCTCATATATCTGAAAATATTAAGTACATGAGAAAAACTTATGTGGTGGAGGAAGAGGAAATGACTTGAGGGATTCTATCACGGAAATAGCCGACGCATAGCTTGCATAGAAAGGTGCTTCCAGGAACCCATTTTTTAAAAGCTAGGAATAAAAGGAAAGAAGAAAACACAAGAACACAAGAGAAAAAATGATGAACCAATTCTTCAGACACTAGATATTGGCAAATGAAGTCACGAAAGAATTAATGAAAAAGCGTTGTGAAGTCATAAACAAAACATGAAGAAGGGAACACGGGAACGTCAAGCAAGCTAGTGATGAGAAATTTTGGAGAAAGGAAATAAAATTATAACAAATTTAGGGATACGTATATATGCTTATTAAATTATGAAATGGTTTTCGAAGTTTCTTAGTGTGAATTCATTATAAATACAGAAAAACATTGTAAATTCACATAAAATTAGAAGATAACTAACCAAACCGTAGTTAGTGATTCAGCCAAGGTACTGCAGACCTTGTTAAATGCTTTACAGGACCAGTGACAGAGGTTTGGGATGAAAATTAACATTCAGAAAACGAAAGTTATGAGATTTTCAAGAAGTAGGAAGGTTAGGCAGAATAGAAGGCTATAAGGGAATAGATTAGAACAGGCAGAAAAGTTTACTTATCTGGGAAGCATCATAGAGAAAAATGGTCGTATTTTCATGGATATTAGATGAAGGATTAGCAAAAGACGCCTTCGGGAAAAGGAAATACTTAATAAGTGGGACCCTAAATAAATATTTGAAGAAAAAATTAGAAAAACTCTAATATGGAGCGTAGCACTGTATGGATCCGAAACCTGGTCAATGAGGAAGGATGATGATCATAGATTGGAGGCTTTTGAGATGTGGATTTGGCGATGGATGGAGAAGGTGAAGTGGACAGGGAGGAAAACGAATGAAGAAGTTTTGAGAATGGTAGGGGAGGAGAGGCGTTTGC